>CAUYLG010062134.1:0-101456 GCA_963573385.1 Cacajao melanocephalus
ATGTATACCGGCATTTTAGGGATGAATAAATTTTCTTCTGAAAAATTTTAGTTTTGGCTTTTAGCACTTAGTAATTATAGGGAGAACATGGAAATACTAAATACCAACAATTTGGCTGTGCATGGTGGCTCACGCCTGTAATCCCAACACTTTAGGAGGCTGAGGTGGGCAGATCATTTGAGGTCGGGGTTCAAGACCAGCCTGGCCAACATGGGAAAACCCCATCTCTACTACAGATACAAAAAAAAACTAGCCAGGTATGGTGGCAGGCACCTGTTATCCCAGCTGCTCAGGAGGTGGAGCCAGGGGAATTGCTTGAACTGGGGGGTTGGGGGGGTGGGGGGGTGGAGGTTGCAGTGAGCCGAGATTACGCCTCTGTACTCCAGCCTGGGTTTTAGAGTGAGACTCCATCTCCAAAAAACAAACAAACAAAAAATCCCGACAATTTCAGAGATAAAAAGATTTAGGCGGCCTAAAAGATTGCCAAAATATAGTATTACATGATAATCTAATTTTAATGCAACTGAATCTTGGTTTAGAATAAAGTCAGCTGATTCAACTATTAGTATTAGATCTTTTGCATTTATTTTAAGCACCATTTCAGGACAAAATTTCTAACATTTTACTTGATGAATTTTAACTTTTTAAGCACTTACTATTTTGAGGAAATTACTTTTTGAAAGTTTGAGATTCCATTGTAATTTTTCCATTAGCATTAAGTGATACATGAAGTTATTTTATTCTTCTGACTCAAGATGGTTCTGTTAGTGAATACATTTAAGAATATGTTGATGCCATTAGTCATTTAATTTTGTTGAAACTTGGCTTTGCTGGCTGTTAAAAAAATGAATTGGTTGGCCAGGTGCACTGGCTCATGTCTCTAATGCCACCACTTTGGGAGGCCGAGGTGGGCGGATCACCTGAGGTCAGGAATTCAAGACCAGCCTGGCCAACATGGTGAGACCCCCGTCTCGACTGAAAATAAGGAAGTTAGCAGGGCGTGGTGGCAGGCATCTGTAATCCCAGCTACTCAGGAGGTTGAAGCAGGAGAATTGCTTGAACCTGGGAGGTGGAGATTGCAGTGAGCCAAGATCGCACCACTGCCACTGCACTCCAGCCTGGGCAACAGAACAAGACTCCATCTCAAAAAAAAAACGGTAAGTTCTGCAGTTTTTCCTCTTAGACAAGAAAATAACTGGAGACTAGATCTCAAAGCATGAAGACAGCTGGAAAGCTGGAAGACACCAGAAAACCAAGGAGAGAGAACTTCCTCGAAATACTGGCCCAGGCAGAAGCGCATTCATCAGTACCGGAGACTCACGGCTTTCATGCATTTTTTGAAGTAGGGGGTAAAAAACATGTTTGGATGGAAAATTTCTCTGGTAAAAGTATTCTATCTGTTTCTGTCTTTAATGGACAGAGGGGCTTGCTCTGTCACCGAGGCTGGAGTACAGTGGTGCAAACTCCAGTGTGAGCCACCGCACTTGGCTGTAAAGAGGCATTTGGAATTTAGAGATGGATTCTAGTCCCTTGTTAAAGACTTAACTGTAGGCTGGGTGCGGTGGCTCTCTCCCCATTTTTTACTAGAAATATGAAAATTAGCTGGGTGGGTGGCGGGCGCCTGTAATCCCAATTACTCAGGAGGCTGAGGCAGGAGAATCACTTGAACTTGGGAGGCAGAGGTTACAGTGAGCTGAGATGATACCATTGCACTCTAGCCTGGGTGACGAATGACGCTCTATCTCAAAAAAAAAATTACACACACACACACACACACACACACACACACACATAAAGAAATAGGGCAGAAATGTAACTTAAATAAAGCGTGTTCTAGCAGCTCCCCACTTACCAGTCTGACTGGAACCTTGTTTTGAAGCAGAAATATATTGAAAGTTCAGAAGTATTTCAGAGAACAGCATAATAAAAAATATTAAGAACCTCAGTTTTTGTTAGAGTAATGATAGGGTGTGTAAAAATCTTCAAGAGCACTCTTCCTTTCACTCACTATAAAATACTTTTTTTGGTCTGGGTTCAGTGGCTTATGCTTTTAATCCTCCCACTTTTTTAGACTCAGGCGGGAGGATCATTTGATCTCAGGAGTTCGAGACCAGCCAGGCCAACATGGTGAAATCCCGTCTCTACTAAAGACACAAAAATTAGCCGGGCATGATGGCACACACCTGTAGTCCCAGCTACTCGGGAGGCTGAGGCAGGAGAAACACTCAAATCTGGGAGGCGGAGGTTGCAGTGAACCAAGATCGCACCATTGCACTCCAGCCTGGGCTACAGGGTGAGACTCTATGTCAAAAAATAAACCGAAAACCAATTTTTTTGTGTGCTGTTTGGTATTAACAGCAAGCAGTCAGTAAATTAGAGCAGAAGGACGGCCAAGAAGAAAATTTTATGGAATTAGATATTGGCTTATTTTGAGGAAGAATGGATCAGAACAGCAAGGACACGGATAAACCTAATCCCTGAAATGCATCTCCAACAGGAAACTTGAGGATTTTAAAGAATGGCTGGAGTCTGTTTTCAGAGATAAAGAAGGCATCACATATACAGTAGCCGACTAGAATCAGAGATAAAAAATGAAACAGCAACAGGGCAATTGAGTTCATCTTTGAAACTCATGAAGGAGAATTAAAGTCAAATCAGGGAAAGGAAAGGTGAAGCCAAACGTTCAGAATGGAAGAATTAAGGAGATCGAAAACCTGAGAAAGAAGCTACAGCAGGCTCACATAGCTGTTATGTTTTGTGTGCCTGTTTAATCACAGTATATCCTGTGTCATCTTGTTTTGACTAGCCACGGTAATTAGTCTTGGGACAGGCTCATGACACACATGCCCAGATCTTTTATACAAAATGTAATGGGAAGGCCAGGTGTAGTGGCCCATTCCTGTAATCCTAGCACTGTAATCCTAGCACTTGGGAGACCAAGGTAGGTGGATCACCTGAGGTCAGGAGTTCGTGACCAGCCTGGCCAATGTGACGAAATCTCGTCTCTACGAAAGATACAAAAACTGGCTGGGTGTGGTGGCGTGCCTGTAATCCCAGCTACTGCGGAGGCCAAGGCAGAAGAATTGCTTGAACCCAGATGGTAGGGGTTGCAGTGAGTTGACATAGTGCCACTGCAGTCCAGCCTGGGCGATAAGCAAGACTCCGTCTCAAAAAACAACAACAGAAAAAAACAAAGTAATGGGAGGATGTGATAGTCCTCTGCCTTGCCAGGTTTGTCTTACGGAGGACATCCTTCTGCTTCAGCAGAGGGAACTCTAATTATTTATTTCATGGTTTTGGATCTAGCTATATGTGGAGCCAGTATAACCTTTAACCTTAATTAAATAAAGAAATAAAAATTCTCCTTTGTACTTGATCTTGTTTGAATTGGGAATTGGCAACCTCACCATCTAAGGTAGTTCTGGCTAATTCATAAATTGTTCTTGAGAAATATGGAAGGTATAGTTCCCGAAGTTGATGAGGTTAGTTATTCTTACTGAAAACAACCAAGAATGTTACAAAATTATAAAACCACAACTTTTGTGAAAACATCAGAAAGCTGACAAGATACAGAAAATCTGAAGGGCTGGGTTATGGAAACTCAGATAACTGAAATGAGAATCGCTCTTGCCTTGAATGAAAACATTTCACCACTTGAATTTGAGTTTTGAAAACTTTGTGGGGTGAGATACTCAGAATAGTCTGCATTCTTACTTGTGGCCTGGGTTAACTTCTAGGTGGGCCAAGGAACCCAGTCTTGAATTTGGATTAGAGTGATTCCAGGCAGGTGTTGTCTCTTGATATCTGGAGGAAGCTGCCTTCACCCTAGGCTTAAGATTGTAAGTAATTTAAGATTGTAAATAATTTTTTCATGTAAAATAACGAGCTCACCAAGATAATTAGGCATACAAGGGAATAAGTATCATGAATAAGGGTAAGGACCACGAGGAACACAGAAATAGTCCTGCAAAAACTTGAGATTCAGAATTCTCAGAGACTATAAAGTAACTCCCCCATTATCCTAAAAGAAATATGACAAGCTTGAAATTCTGTAGAGAGTAGGAAACTATAAAATATGACTTAGCAGTAACTAGAGATCCTAGAAATGAAAATTATAAACAAAATTAAAAACCTGATAGGTGTTTAACAACAAAAAGATGAAGAAGGAATCAGTGAAATGGAAGGTAAGTCAGAAGAAATAGTATGGAGAGGAAAAAGTAAAAAGAAGGTAAGAGGCTGAAGGGATAAAGTGAAGAGCAACATATATTAATCTGAGTCCCAGTAGGGTAGGAGATAGATAATGGGGCAGAGTCTAAAGAGACAATAGCTGAGAATTTTCCACATTGAAGGATACAGTTCCATAGTCAAGAAACCCAGTGAGCCGGGCGCAGTTGCTCAGGCCTGTAATCTCAGCACTTTGGGAGGCTGAGGTGGGTGGATCCCCTGAGGTCAGGAGTTCGAGACCAGCCTGACCAATATGATGAAACCCCATCTTTAAAAAAAAAAAAAAACCCAGTGAGTGACAGACATATGTTTAATAAAAGTAAGATCGACACCTAGAATACATAGTGAAACTGCAGAAAACCACAGACAAAGAAAACATCTTAAAAACAATAGGAGTAGGCCGGGTGCGGTGGCTCACGCCTGTAATCCCAGCACTTTGGGAGGCCAAGGTGGGCGGATCATGAGGTCAAGAGATCAAGACTATCCTGTCCAACATGGTGAAACCCTGTCTCTACTAAAAATACAAAAAATGAGCAGGGCATGGTGGTGCGTGCCTGTAGTCCCAGCTACTCCAGAGACTGAGGAAGGAGAATCGCTTGAAACTGGAGAGTCAGGATTGTGCCACTGCACTCCAGCCTGGCGATAGAGTGAGACTGTCTCAAAAAAAAGAAAAAGGAATGGGAATTACCTAAAAAGAGACTGTAGATGACTTCTCAATAGCAACAGTGGAAGCCAAAATATAATGACGCTAACAGATAATGAAATAACCTTAGTGTGCTGAAAGAACATAATTGTCAACTTAGGTTTCTATTCCAGGGAAAATACCTTTCAAGAAAAATGAATTTTTAGCAAACAAAAACAGTTTATCACCAGAGGGCAGCAGAAACAAGAACGAATTAGCAAAGAATGGCATTAATTTGTGGTAACATCTAAAGGAAAATTTAACTGTTTAAGCTAAAGTAATATTGCATCTAAAAATACAGGATTAGGCTGGGTGCAATGGCTCACGCCTGTAAACCCAGCACTTTGGGAGGCCAAGGCGGGCGGATCACCTGAGGTCAGGAGTTCAAGACCAGCCTCGCCAACATGGCGAAACCCCAAACCTGTCTATGAAAATACAAAAATTAGCTGGGCATGGTGGTGGGTGTGTCATGCCAGCTACTCGGGAAGGTGACACAGGAGAATCGCTGGAATCTGAGAGGCAGAGGTTGCAGTGAGCCCAGATTTCGCCACTGCATTCCAGTTTGGGCAACAGAACAAGACTCCGTCCCCCAACTGCCAAAAAAAAAAAAAAAAGTAAAAATCATGCCTAGTTGCATTCCTTAGGGGTGCAGAGCAAAATGTCCCCATTTTACCTAGTTTACAGTTTTTTTGTTTGTTTGTTTCATGGCCTCTTTTATTGGGAGACCTCAGAGTTTTGATGTGGTGCCATGACAGATAAGACAGGTCATATCCTGGTGATTTTTGGTTCATTGCTGGGGACATCGGAAAGTAAAGTCAACCAGGAAAAGACGCTCTGAGCCCGGCTGAGGTGGCTTCTGGAGCACCACCTCCATCAAGGAGCTTTTCCTGGGCGCCACATGTCCTTCATGTTGCCTGCTCTCCTGCCCAGGGTTGCTGTGCTTATTATATAAGATGGCCAATAAAGCATGACATATATTCAATAAGTGTTCATTTCTTTCTCTTTGTCCAACACTTATTTTAAATTGAGGGGATTCATACAAGGGATTGAGCATTTCCAGTTATACACGAGGCGACTGAGTAGAGCACCCAAGCCCACGCAGCGAGGTGGTGGTCTTCTGAACCCGTATATACCCCAGCTCTCCAGACGTGTCCCGTGGGGACCAGCGCATCGGGTGCTTCTTAAGCTGACGTCACCTGCCTGGCCCGGTGCCGCCTCTGGTGTTCACGGTTAATGCCACCTCCTGATGGCAGTTTCTTTCTGGGGGAAGAGGAGAGAAGAGAGGGAGCCATCCCCAAGTGCAGGGTGTAGGCAAGGCTCCACAAATATGCTCCGCTAAGGACCGTCCCAAGAAGTAACCTCTGGACGCGCAAAGAGCAGTGAACTTCCGGTGTGACCCGGATGCACTTATTTCCAGCGGGCAGGACGCCCAGAGAAGGCGAGTGGGTCGCCGTCCCCAGGGGCTTTTCATCCTGCAGGGCTCGCTGCCTGCCCTGACGGTTCTGATAATGACATGGGACCTTCACCTGGGGCGCCCCATGGGCCGTTGGTATGGCGTCTGCCCCCCATTTCTTACACACATTGAGTACGATAAACCGGTGGAAGGTGTCCAGCTCTTTGGCATTTTGAACAAAGAATTGGACAAAATGCACAAAGCAAGGAATGGAAGAAGTAACAAAAGCCGAGATTTGTTGAAAACCGAAAGTAACACTCCACAGAGAGGGGGCGTGCTGAGCCTAGGGGCTCAAGAGCCCCTTTACAGAATTTTCTGGGATTTAAGTTACGAAAGTGATACCCCATACAAGCATCTGATTGGTTGTGGAAAGCACAGCCAGCACTGTGGGAGGCCGAGGTGGGTGGATCACCTGAGGTTACGAGTTTGAGACCATCTTGGACAAATGGTGAAACCCCATCTCTACTAAAAATACAAAAATTAGCTGGGCGTGGTGGTGGGCGCCTGTAGTCCCAGCTACTTGGGAGGCTGAGGCGGGGGAATCTCTTGAACTGGGGAGGCGGAGGTTGCAGTGAGCCGAGATCGCACCATTGCACTCCAACCTCGCGACAGCAAGATTCCGTCTCAAAAAAAAAACAATAATAAGGCCGGGCGTGGTAGCTCATGGCTGTAATCCTAGCACGTCGGGAGGCCAAGGTGCGTGTATAACCTGAGGTCAAGGGTTCCAGACCAGCCTGGCCAATATGGCGAAACCCCATCTCTAATAAAAATAGAAAAATTAGCTGGGCATGGTGGCGGGCACCCGTAATCCCAGCTAGTCGCGAGGCTGAAGCAGGACAATCGCTTCAACCCGGGAGGCTGAGGTTGCGGTCACCCTAGAACGTGCCACCGCACTCCAGCCTGGGTGATAGAGTGAGACTCTGTCTTAAAACAAAACAAAACAAAAATAAACAAAACAACAAAAAAGACTTGGCTGCAGTCTGATTGGTTGCAAGAAGCAACCAATCAGAGGCTGAAGTGAAGTTACCAGTTACTCTCCTGTGCAAACGTCTGATTGGTTGCAGAAAGAAACCAATCAGAAATACTTTATATTTTCCATCTGGCGCACCGAAAAACTGGGGTTGGTGGTTTGCAAACTGAGTAGCTTCCCGTCTTTTTGTTACTTAGGTGTAGAAAATTGGGGTTTTTCCGCCAGGCGCGGTGGCTGACGCCTGTAATCTCAGCACTTTGGGAGGCCAAGGCGGGGCGGATCACCAGGTCAGGAGATCGAGACCATCCTGACCAACATGGCGAAACTCCGTCTGTACTAAAATGCAAAAAATTAGCCGGGCATGGTGGCGCGCACCTGTAATCCCATCTACTCGCGTGGCCGAGGCAGGGGAATCGCTTGAACCTGGGAGGCGGAGGTTGCAGTGAGCTGAGATCGCGCCATTGCACTCCAGCCTGGTGACAGAGCAAGACTCTGTTTCAAAAAAAAAAAAAAAAAAAAAAAAAAAGTTGGGGTATTTCTTTTCATTTAGTTCTAGGAAGTCAGCATGAGTTGGCCTTAGGTTCCCTGCCTCCAGACCCTATTCTCCTGCCTCGTGATGACCTGATAGCAGATTTTTGGCGATTAAAGATGAGAAGTGGTAACAGCAGTAGGCAGAAAATTGCCCTAGTTTCATGTTCTGACTGTGAGAGTGGCTGTATGACCTTGACAAATCACTGCATTTGTAAAATGAGAACTCGTCTCTGTTTTCTTTCTCTGGGGAATTAAAGGAAAACAGATTATGAAAAAATACCATGAGCTTTCAGAAGTAATTAAAGTATATGCTAAGTGAATGTCTGATTATAGAAACATATGCCTTTGTTGTCCATTTTGCCTTTAATGCACATTTACTTAGACTTGGGGGAGAGGGAGACGGAGAGGGAAAGAAATGCAGACAAATTCACTTAGTCTTAACTTATCCAAGAGAAAAAGAATGGGACCTAGGCCGCTAAGGAAAATAATTTATATAATTTATCTGTTGACTTGCTTGATACTGCTTTTACTTCCATCACTATTCAGGGAACCTTGTTTTGGGAAACAAATTTACTTCTGTTTGTTAAAAAATATGGGGATAAGTGCCTTTTTTTTTTGAAATGGAGTCTTGCTCTGTCACTCAGGCTGGAGTGCAATGGTGTGATTTCGGCTCACCGTAACCTCCATCTCCAAGGTTCAAGCGATTCTCCTGTCTCAGCCTCCCAAGTAGCTGGGATTACAGGCGTGCACCACCATGCCCAGCTAATTTTTGTATTTTTAGTAGACACGGGGTTTCACCATGTTGTTCAGGGTGGTCTTGAACTCCTGACCTCATGATCCACCCGCCTCGGTGTCCCAAAGTGCTAGGATTACAGGCGTGAGCCACCGAGCCCGGCCAAGTGTCTTTTTTTGTTTTTTGACATAGAGTCTTGCTTTGTTGCCCAGGTTGGAGTGCAGTGGTGCAATCTCAGCTCATTGCAACCTCCACCTCCTGGATTCAAGCAATTCTCATATCTCAACCCCCTGAGTGCGTGGAATTACAGATGGTGCACCACCATTCCTGGCTAATTTCTGTGTTTTTAGTAGACACAGATTTTCGCCATGTTGCCCAGGCTGGTCTCGAACTCCTGGCCTCATGTGATCAACCCGCCTCAGCCTCCCAAAATGCTGGGATTACAAGTGTGAGCCACTGCACCCGGCCAAGTGTCATTTTAAAAAAATTTTTATGATTTGCATTGTCTTTATTTATTTAGACAGAGCCTTGCTCTGTCGCCCAGGCTGGAGTGCAGTGGTGCATTCTCAGCTCACAGCAACCTCCACCTCCTGGGTTCAAGTGATTCTCCGGCTTCAGCCTTCCCAAGCATCTGGGATTACAGGTGCACGCTACCATGCCTGGCTGTTTTGTATTTTTAGTAGAGAAGGGGTTTCACCGTGTTGGCCAGGCTGATCTCGAACTTCTGACCTCAGGTGATCCACCTGCCTTGGCCTCCGAAAGCACTGTGATGACAGGTGTGAGCCAATGTGCCCGGCCAGAATACACTGTTATAAAGTATCTTACATGTTACTTGATGCCTAGGATCTGTTTTCTCAATCAGAGGATGAACTTCTCTCCACTCAGCCTCAGTCCACTGCATCCACTCTCTTCTGTGTGAGGATGTTCAGAGAGAAGAGGGTTTGGCACCTCTCCTGTGTTGAGTTGTGGTTGCCTGTCACTGGGTTGTAAAGTGCCTTGCCTCCTCTCGCTCTTAATTGGGAGAAATTTCACTGATACTGGGTGCCACCTGGATTTATTGGGGGTGTGAATGTTGACCCAATTTTCTTGAAATAACACTACATAGAAAGTTAGGGGTTGGATTCTCTGTCTTATGAGAGTTTCCGGCAAATCAAATACTTAGTGTCTGAGCCGATTTTCTTCTCTTGTGCAAGAAAACTGTAAATTAGGCAGCCCGTGAGGGACCCTCGCAGCTCTGGATGTGGGTTTAGGACACCGGATTTCTACCACTCACTTTCTTCTTACCTCTCTTGCACAGGGATCATGGCCCAAGTTGCAATGTCCACCCTGCCCGTTGAAGATGAGGAGTCCTCGGAGAGCAGGATGGTGGTCACATTCCTCATGTCAGCTCTCGAGTCCATGGTGAGACCTTCTGCTCTGATTTCATAGTTGAGTAGGCCTGGGCTGCAGATAAGGTTGATTTGTTTTTGTAGAAGATAGACTTTTATGTTTTTTAGTTTTTGTTTTTGTTTTTTGAGGTGGAGTTTTGCTCTTGTCGCCCAGGCTGAAGTGCAATGGTGCAATCTCGGCTCACTGCAACCTCCGTCTCCCGGGTTCAAGTGGTTCTCTGCCCCAGCCTCCCGAGTAGCTGGGATTACAGGCATGTGCCACTAAGCCTGGCTAATTTTGTAATTTTAGTAGAGATGGGGTTTCTCCATGTTGATCAGGCTAGTCTTGAACTCCTGACCTCAGGTGATCTGCCCACCTTGGCCTCCGAAAGTGCTGGGATTACAGGCGTGAGCCACCTTCCCTGGCCTGCTTTTTAGTTTTAATGACTAGTTTTGTTTTTTTGTTTTTTGAGACAGAGTCTTGCTCTATTGCTCAGGATAGAGTACAGTGGTACAGTCTTAGCTAACTGCAACCTCCGCCTCCTGGGTTCAAGGGATTCTCCTGCCTCAGCCTTCCAGTAGTTGGGATTACAGGTGCCTGCCACCATGCTCAGCTAATTTTTGCATTTTTAGTAGAGACAGGGTTTTACCATCTTGGCCAGGCTGCTCTCAAACTCCTGACCGCATGATCCACCCATCGTCGGCCTCCCAAAGTACTGGGATTACACGTGTGAACCACCATGCCTGGCCAATGAGTAATTTTTTTCTTGAATAATAGTTACGGATTTAAGCCTTTCAAGTCACATTGGATTTGACTTTATATTTATTAATTTTTTTTTTTTTGAGGTGGAATTTCACTCTTGTTGCCCAGGCTGGAGTATAATGGCGTGATCTCGGCTCACTGCCAACTCCGCCTCCCGAGTCCAAGCGATTCTCGTGTCTCAGCCTCTTGAGTAGCTGGGGTTACAGATGCACGTCACCATGCCCGGCTAATTTTTGCATTTTTAGTAGAGACAGGGTTTCACCTTGTTGGCCAGGCTGGTCTCTAACTCCCGACTTCAGGTGATTCACCCGCCTTAGCCTCCCAAAGTGCTGGAATTACATGTGTGAGCCACCATGCCTGGCCCAAGTCACATTTTATTAACGTGCTTCAGAATCTTAATTTACCTAAATGTTTAACTTTTTAATTAATTTATTTATTTTATTTTATGTTTTTTGAGATGGAGTTTCTTGTTGCCCAGGCTGGAGTGCAATGGTGCGATCTTGGCTCCCTGCAATCTCCGCCTCCCAGGTTCAAGCGATTCTTCTGCCTCAGCCTCCCGAGTAGCAGGGATTAAAGGCATGCACCACCATGCCTGTCTAATTTTGTATTTTTAGTAGAGATGGGGTTTCTCCATGTTGGTCGCGGTGGTCTCGAACTCCCGACCTCAAGTGATCTGCCCACCTCGGCCTCCCAAAGTGCTGGGATTACAGGTGTGAGCCACTGTGCCCAGCCCTATCTTTTATATTGAATCTTAAGTTTTTTTCTGCCATTACCTTAGGCAATCATTTGTTTTGCAAGTATTAACTTTGAATTTATCTATAATATTAGCAATTATTCAGAATGAGTTTGTATACTAGAGTATGGTGCTAGAGTTTTATTGTGTCTCTGTACAGAAGGTTACCAGGATTGGGGGCTACAAGGGCTTATTTATTATTTTATATATATTTTTATTTTGCTTATACGTAACTATTGCATTTGCCACTTGCTTCTAAATTGCGTAGTTTTAGCTCTTTACTTTTTCAAAAATAAGCTACAATATGCATAATTACAGTGAAATATTAAGCATCAGTGCTATAGTTTTGTATTTTTTTTTTTTTTTTGAGAGAGTCTTTCTCTGTTGCCCATGCTGGAGTGCAGTGGCACAATCTTGACTCACTGCAACCTCCACCTCCCAGGTTCAAGCGATTCTTCTGCCTCAGCCTCCTGAGTAGCTGAGATTACAGGCACCCGCCACAATGCTTGGCTAAGTTTTGTATTTTTAGTAGAGATGAGGTTTCACCTTGTTGGCCAGGCTGATCTCAAACTCCTGACCTCATGTGATCTGCCCGCCTTGGCCTCCTGAAGTGTTGGGATTACATGTGTGAGCCACTTTGCCTGGCTGTATTTTTATATTACCGTGATGGCAGTTATACATTTTATTTATTATATTTTTATGGGTATGTAGCTGAACATAGTATTTGATAGTATATAAAAAGCATGAGGCTCAGGAAATTTTTTTCTTGTTCTTTCTCTTTTTTTTTTTTTTTTTTTTTGAGACAGAGTCTCGCTCTGTCGCCCAGGCTGAAGTGCAGTGGCATGATCTTGGCTCACTGCTACCTCTGCCTCCCAAGTTCAAGTGATTCTCTTGCCTCAGCCTCCCGAGTTGCTGGGACTACAGGCGCCTGTCACCATGCCTGGGTAATTTTTGTATTTTTAGTAGAGTTTCACCATGTTGGTCAGGCTGGTCTCGAACTCCTAACCTCAGGCTATCTGCCCACCTCAGCCTCCCAAAGTGCTGGGATTACAGGTGTGAACCACCTCACCCGGCCTCTTTTTTTTTTCTTTGATATGGACAATCACTATGTCACTCAGGCTGGAATGCAGTGGCGTGATCTCGGCTCACTGCAACCTCCGCCTCCTGGGAGTGGTTCTCCTGCCTCAGCTTCCCAAGTAGCTGGGATTACAGGTGTCTGCCACCACACCCAGCTTGTTGTTTTTTTTTTAGTAGAGATGGGGTTTCACCATGTTGGTCACACTGGTCTCAAACTCCCAACCTCAAGTGATCCACCTGCCTTGACCTACCAAAGTGCTGGAATACAGGCATGAGCCACTGTGCCCAGCCTAAGAATCTTATTAGAAAACAAATTTCAGTAGATTTTGAGCATTCAGAATATTTACTCTCAATGTGTGTGTATGTTTTTTTTGACACTCATGTCTCTGGATCTATTTTGAGAGTCATTTAAGATGCACATAAGGCCGGTCGTGGTGGCTCATGCCTATAACCCAGCACTTTGGGAGGCCAAGCTGGTGGATTACCTGAGGTCAGGAGTTCAAGACCAGCCTGGCCAACATTGTGAAACCATGTTTCTACTAAAAACACACAAAAATTACCTGTATACTCAGCAACTCGGGAGGCTGGGGCAGAATTGCTTGAACCCTGGAGGTGGAGGTTGCAGTGAGCCGAGATTGCGGTGCTGCACTCCAACCTTGGTGACTGAGCGGGACTCTGTCTCAAAAAAATAATGATGCCCATAAATATTTTTTTTTCTCAGATTATTATGAGGGTGTTATTTTTAGTGGGGAAAATTGGAATCACCAACCTTTTAAATAAATTTTGACACTAAATCAATCAAGGTATATTTATTAAATGGAACACTATATACTCTATAGCATTTTTAGAGAATATTTAATCTTGTAGAAATATGCGTAGTAGAAGTCAGTAAATACTCTACCCACCTAAATGTGATTCTGGTTGTGCGTACACAGGGGAATATTTCTGGAGGTAGTGATTAGGTCATGCATTCTGTAGGGTGGGTTTCAGACCCCTCTTCCTTTAGTACTGATGGTACTAATTGCCCCAGGTGCCGTGACTGTTTGAGCCACCTGGCCCAAGGTCCTACTGTTTCCCTGGGGAGGGCCATGCCAGCATCTGGGTGCAGCTGTATCAGTGTTCAGCGTTTCCCCTGTCCAGCCCTGCCTGCCTCCCCGCTCCCAAGTGCTGTTATTGACAGTGCCCCAGAGCAAGCCTGGGTGAACTCTGCGTCTGCTTCTTGGGGAATCTGACCTATAAGAGATGACAGGGATTTCTTCTTTTTTTTCCTTATAAATTCTGTGTTGTCTTTTGTTTAAAATCAGGCCAAAAACTATTTTGAAAGAGAAGAACCTTTAAAAAAATGTTGTTAGGTATTTTAAAATTCATTGAGCAGAAATGGTACTCTCAAGTGTCCGCGTGTAACGTCATGTCTGCTGTTTGTATTGCAGTGTAAAGAACTGGCCAAGTCCAAAGCCGAAGTGGCCTGCATCGCAGTGTACGAAACAGACGTGTTTGTCGTCGGAACCGAGAGAGGACGTGCTTTTGTCAATACCAGAAAGGATTTTCAAAAAGATTTTGTAAAATATTGTAAGCATTGTCTTTTTATCCTTTGCATTTCATTAATTTTAAGCCTGAATATTTGTAGGTAGGGAGGTCATATTTTAAAGCAGAATGAGGTTTAAACGTAAAAAGATTTTCTGAAATGTTTGTGGAGACATTTCAAAATGCTCAAAAGGAATCACTGAAATATATCCGGATAGATACTAAAGAGTTAAAAATGGGAGTGTTTATTGTCCAGCGTTTCTGCCTGGCTTTACTCTAGATTAATGAGACACGCTAGAGAGAAGGTGATGAAGGTAGAAACATTCTGAATACATTAAAAGTTTTACTCAGATAAGGAGTTGTTTTCTTTTTTTCTTTTTTTGAGGTGGACTTTTGCTCTTGTTGCCCAGGCTGGAGTGCAATGGCATGATCTTGAGCCATTGCTCCCAGCCTATGAATCTTATTAGAAAGCAAATTTCAGTAGATTTTGAGCATTCAGAGTATTTACTCTCAATGTGTGTATGTGACGGCAACCTCCACCTCCCGGGTACAAGCGATTCTCCCACCTCAGCTTCCTGAGTAACTGGGATTACAGGTGCCCACCACCATTCCCAGCTAATTTTTGTAATTTTAGTAGAGACGGGGTTTCGCCATGTTGGCAGGTTGGTTTCGAACTCCTGACCTCAGGTGATGCACTTGTCTCAGCCTCCTAAAGTGCTGGGATTACAGGCGTGAGCCACCAATCTTGGTCTTTTTTTTTGAAATGGAGTCTCTCCCTGTCCTTCAGGCTGGAGTACCATGGCGCAATCTCGGCTCACTGCAACCTCCGCCTCCTGGGTTCAAATGACTCTCCTGCCTCAGCTTCCCGAGTAGCTGGGATTACAGGCGCCCACCACCATGCCCAGCTAATTTTTGTATTTTTAGTAGAGATAGGGTTTCACTATGTTGGCCAGGCTGGTCTCAAACTCCTGACCTCGTGATCTGCCCGCCTTGGCCTCCGAAAGTGCTGGGATTACAGACATGAGCCACAGTGCCCAACCCCACTCCCGGCCTTTTTTTGTGTGTGAGACCGAGTCTCACTCTTTTACCCAGGCTGCAGTGCAGTGGCAGGATCTCGGCTCACTAGCCCCTGCCTCCTGGGTTCAAGTGATTCTCCTGCCTCAGCTTCCCGAGAAGCTGGGACTGCAGGTGCACGCCGCCACGCCCGGTAAAATTTTGCATTTTTAGTAGAGATGGGGTTTCACCATGTTGGCCAGGATGGTCTCGATCTCTTGACCTCCTGATTCACCCACCTTGGCCTCCCAAAGCGCTGTGATTACAGACATGAGCCATCGCACGCACCTTTTTTTTTTTTTTTTTGAGACAGGGTCTCACTCTGTCGCCCAGGGTGGAGTGCAGTGGTGTGATCTGAGCTCACTGCAACCTCTGACTCCCATGTTCAAGTGATTCTCCTGCCTCAGCCTCCTGAGTAGCTGGTACCACCACGCCCAGCTGATTTTTTGTATTTTTAGTAGAGACAGGGTTTCATCAAGTTGGCCAGGCTGGTCTTGAACTCCTGACCTCAGGTAATCCACCAGCTTGGCCTCCCAAAGTGCTGGGATTACAGGCGTGAGCCATCTGCTACTGGCCAGTTCTTTTCTAGATAAAAACTTGGTGTGTTGAAAACCAGTCATTCACTGTGCAAATGAGTTTGTTTAAGCATATGCAAAATTCAACAGTTCTCCACTTCCTCAATGGAATCACCTTATCAGAGTCTTGAGTGAGTTTTGTAATCCTCATTTAGAGTGGTGGTGAGCTGATTTGACATGGAAACACCATGTTGAAATTTACTATAGGGTGTTAATACCCATGGCCTTTCACAGTATGGCAACTTTCTCCTATCTGTGTTTAACCTAATACTGTTTGTAGGTTTTATGTTAACAGAGTGATACAGCATTTTCTTAAAATCATGGAAAGGGAACAGAAAAGCTGGGGTATCTATAGGCACATACTATTTATGGGCATATGTCATTTTTCTTGTGCCCTGCAGACACTGCGGGTTTTACATATTGAAGGTTTGTGGCAATCTTGTGCCAAGTCTGTTGGTGCCAGTTTTCCAGCAGCATGTACTCACTTTGGTTCTGTGTGTCATATCTTGGTAACTCTTGCCATAGGACTATTTCAGACTTTTTACATTCCCTTACACCATAGCCTAATCCAGAGCAAGGCCCTAATGCTCTTTAATTCTGTGAAGGCTGAGATGGGTGAGGAAGCTGCAGAAGAAAAGTTGGAAGCTAGCAGACGTTGGCCCATGAGGTTTAAGGAAAGACACAGTTGGCTGGGTGCGGTGGCTCATGCTTGTAATCCTAGCACTTCGGGGGGCTGAGGTGGGCGGATCGCCTGAGCTCAGGGAGTTTAAGACCACCTTGGGCAACCTGGTGAAACCCCGTCTCTTCTAAAATAAAAAAATTAGCCAGGCAGGTGGTGCATGCCTATACTATAGTTCCAGCTATTCGGGAGGCTGAGGTACAAGAATCGCTGAAGCCCAGGAGAGGCGGAGGTTGCAGTGAACCGAGATTATGCCACTGCACTCCAGCTTGGGCTACAGAGTGAGAGACTCTCTCAAAAAAATAAATAAATAAAAAGAAAGACAGTCTCTATAACATAAAAACACAAGGTGAAACAGCAAGTGCTTGATGTAGAAACTGCAGCAAGTTCTTTAGACGATCTAGCTGAGATAATTCATGAGTATGGCCACACTCACAAAGCAGCTTTTCTTTCTTTCTTTTTCTTTCTTTTTTTTTTTTTTTAAATAAAGATGGGGTTTCACCATGATGGCCAGGCTGGTCCTGAACTCCTGACCTCCGGTGATCCACCCACCTTGGCCTCCCAAAGTGCTAGGATTACAGGCGTGAGCCACCGCGCCCAGCCAAAGCAGATTTTCTTTCTTTCTTTCTTTTTTTTTTTTTTTTTGCAGATTTTCGATGTAGACAAAACAGCCTTATGTTGGAAGATACTGTCTAGGACTTTGCTAGCTAGAGAGAAGTTCATTCCTGGCTTCAAACCTTCAAAAGATAGGCTGACTCTCTTGCTAGTGGCTAATGTAGCTGATTACTTTGAAGCCAGTGTTCATTTACCATTCTGAAAGTCCTAGGCCCACTAAATCCTTTGATGAAACAGTAAAGCCTGGATGACAACACATCTCTTGATAGCATTGTTCACTGAATATTTTAAGCTCACTTTTGAGACATACTGCTCCGAAAGAAAGATTCCTTTCAAAATATGACTGCTCCTTGACAATGCACCTCATCACTCAGAGAGCCCTGATGGAAGTGTATAAGGAGATGCATGTCATTTTTTCTCCTTTTTTTTTGAGATAGTGTTTCGCTCTTATTGCCTAAGCTGGAGTGCAATGGTGCGATCTCAGCTCACTGCAACCTCTGCCTCCTGGGTTCAAGCAATTCTTCTGCCTCAGCCTCCTGAGTAGCTGGGATTACAGGCATGCACCACCACACCTGGCTAATTTTGTATTTTTAGTAGTGACTAGGTTTCTCCATGTTGGTTAGGCTGGTCTCGAACTCCTGACCTAAGGTGATCAGTGCGCCTCAGCCTCCCAAAGTGCTGGGATTACAGACATGAGCCAGTGTGCCCAGCCATCTTTTATTTATTTTTTTTCTTGAGACAGAGTTTTGCTCTTCTTGTCCAGGCTGGAGTGCAATGGCACAATCTCAGCTCACTGCAACCTCCGTGAACGTTCTTGAAATGACAAAGGATTTAGAATATGACATAAGCTCAGTTCATAAAGCAATGGCAGAGTTTTAGAGGATCGACTCCAATTTTGAAAGAAGCTCTGTTCTGGGTATATGCTGTCAAATAGCATCATACTAAAGGGAGATCTTTCGTGAAAGCAAGAGTCAGTGTAACGTTTATATGCATTGGGAAACAAAAAAATTTTTGTGACTTTACTTTATGCTTGCATTATTGTGGTGGTCCGGAACTGAACCAACCATATCTCTTGCCGATGCCTGTATGCCATTAAGGTCTAAAGTTAAACTTCCGTTGTCAGATTAAATTTGTGATATAATGGGCAAATTACTAGTGAATAAAAAGTTTTGTTAATTCACTAATTTTAGTTCCCAATTGTATTTTTAGTTTTTTTAAAAAATTATCCCCCCCAAAAAAAATAAATAAAGATTATCCCCTGCCCCCACCCCCATGCTATAATCATCTAAGCTTTATGTTAGTAACCTATTTTTAAAATTTTGTCAATATTGTTGAGAAATGTTTAGCCCTTGATTATGTTTGTGTGTTTCTTTATACTAATAATGCTGTTTTGATTGTGTGTGTATCAGCTGCCGTCTGCCCCACCAGTACCGTAATCCTGCTGGCAGCATGATTATTCTCCACTTCTCTGTCCTGCCTGGCTTACGTGGTTCTCCACTGGTTAGAACTAAGCATTCAGGGAGCTGTCCTCAGTTGTGAGCTGTAGTCACTGCCTATTGGTATTCATACTTTGCTTTCATTGCTAATAATTTTTTTTTTTTTTTTTTTTTTTTTTTTTTGAGAAGGAGTCTTGCTCTGTCACCCAGGCTGGAGTGCAGTGCTCTGGTCTTGGCCTGATCATAGCTCACTGCAGCCTTAAACTTCTGGGCTCAAGCAATTCTTGCTTCAGCCTCCAGACGGCTAGGACTGCAGACACTCACCACTATACCTGGCTATTTTCATATTTTTGCAGAAATGGGTTCTTGTTATGTTGCCAAAGCTGGTCTTGAACTCCTGGGCTCAAGCAGTCTTTCTGCTTTAGCCTCCCAATGTGGTGGGATTACCAGCCTGAGCCCTTGTGCTTGGCCTCTTTTTTGCTTGTATAACAAAATGGTTAATAAATGTTAAAGAATAGTTAAGAAATATTTTTTTCCTGTTAGAATCCATGTTTAAAAAACAGTTTTCCCTGTTAGAATACAGGAAAACTATTTTTACTAAAAGCCAAATAAATATTAAGGTACTGGATATGAACCTTTTTGTTGCTATTTTTTTTACAGGTGTTGAAGAAGAAGAAAAAGCCGCAGAGATGCATAAAATGAAATCTACAACCCAGACGAATCGGATGAGTGTAGATGCAGTAGAAATTGAAACACTCAGAAAAACAGTTGAGGACTACTTCTGCTTTTGCTACGGTAAAAGCAATACACTTAATTTTTCTAAAAGATGCATTATATAATTGAGTTTTCTAAAGGGTAGATTATGTAATTGATTTGAAAATCATATGACACACATTTTCACTGATTGATTGGATCAGCAGTAACCGTACCTTCCTCTTCCATTTTGAATGAACCCAGGAAGAAATGTGGCTAGTAAAGCTGTTTCTTTTTTTTTCTTTTTCTGAGATGAGACGGTGTCTCGCTCTGTCGCCCAGGCTGGAGTGCAGTGCTGCGATCTTGGCTCACTGCAACCTCCGCCTGTCGGTTTCAAGCAGTTCTCCTGCCTCAGCCTCCCAAATGGCTGGGATTACAGGCGCCCAACACTATGCTGGCCAGGCTGATTTTTGTATCTTTAGTAGAGATGGAGTTTCACCATGTTGGCCAGGCTGGTCTTGAACTCCTGACCTCAGGTGATCTGCCTGCCTTGGCCTCCCAAAGTGCTAGGATGACAGGATTGAGCTACTGCGCCCATTTGAGCTGTTTCTTTCTCACATGGGTGCTCATCTTTCCAATTCCCTGCAAAGCTACCTTTTGTTAATTCTATCACATCATAAAACAAAGGTCTTACAGTCAAAGGAGAAGACTGAGGTTTTACTGTGGGATCATAGATGAAATTCAGCTGTCTGGAATGGGATTTTCAGCATGTGTGAGCTTCGCTGCTCGGTAGGTTGACAGAATGTACTCATTTGTGAATGGGGAAGCTTGCATTTACCTGATAAGTTTTCAATGAGAATATTAGCCAAAACATTCTTAGTATTTTATGGTAATAGTTGGATGTGGCCGGGCGCAGTGGCTCACACCTGTAATCCCAGCACTTTGGGAGGCCGAGGCGGGCAGATCACGAGGTCGAGAGATCAAGACCATCCTGGCCAACATGGTGAAATGCTGTCTCTACTAAAATACAAAAATTAGCTGGGTGTGGTGGTGCGCGCCTATAATCCTAGCTCCTAGGGAGGCTGAGGCAAGAGAATCGCTTGAACCCAGGAGGTGGAGATTGCAGTGAGCCGAGATTGTGCCACTGCACTCCAGCCTGGGTGACAGAGCGAGACTCTGTCTCAAATATATAAATAAATAAATAAATAAATAAATTGCAGTCAGCTGAGATTGCACCCTGCACTGCAACCTCGGTGACAGAGCGAGGCCCTTTCTCAAAAAATAAATAAATAAATAACTCTGTCTCAAAAAATAAATAAAATGAAATAAAAATAGTTGGATGTACTGGGCTTCTATATTCTGAGCCCAAATTGTACCTGAGAACATGCCCATGGGATCATCTTCAAGAAAGACAGTAGTGCAAGAAACTAGCCATTGCTCTCTACTTCTGTGTAGGTATTAAAATAAAATATTTTATATACTTTTCATTTTGGCCTTTTGGATCAGTTTCAGGTTTAGCCCTTGTGCCGACATGGGAAGACAGGATGCCGTAATACTAATTAATTTTGAAATCACATATTATAAAAAATTGTGGACGCCTTTTTTAAGCCACTATAAGCTAGCTATGATTTCCTTGTTTGATCTTACCGTTGAGTGATGTTCATCTGCCTTTCACCTCCCCCAGGGAAAGCTTTAGGCAAATCCACAGTGGTACCTGTACCGTATGAGAAGATGTTACGAGACCAGTCGGCTGTGGTGGTGCAGGGTCTTCCTGAAGGCGTTGCCTTTAAACACCCCGAGAACTATGATCTTGCAACCCTGAAATGGATTTTGGAGAACAAAGCAGGGATTTCATTCATCATTAAGAGGTGAAGCACTTTCTCCCTTTGTACCCATCCACAGTTGATTCATATAAATCTGAATATTCAGCTTATGTTAATATGTTTTTATTTATTTTCTTTTTTATCTCTTTTTTTGTTTTTTGTTTTTAAATTCTTATTTAACACAGATGTCATTTAAATTTATGCTCTACAATAACTGTGTGTATTAATATGGAGTTTTGTTTTGTTTCTATGCAGACCTTTCTTAGAGCCAAAGAAGCATCTAGGTAAGTGATTGCTTTCCTTCCTTGATAGCTGGCTGGCTTCCTAAACCCATTTTGCTAGATTTTAATACACTTGAATGGTTTCTCTTTTATTTTCTTTGAGAATACGATGTCAGACATTTTCGGATGGGCTGTTTAGATGTTTATATAATCCAAGACAGGTTCATTGAGCTAAAAAAGTGGAGACTTGTTTTTTTCTTTTCAGCTCCGCTGCTTGTTTTCTATAGAGATCATATATCTGCCCTCACCGGAATTATGAGTAGGATTTAATTGACCTAATGTCATTGACTAGGCAAGGCATTATTGGGCAGAGCACTGGCTAGGAAGGTCCTTGATACACAGCTGTGTATCAGCATTACAGCTTTTGAGCGCTGGGAGTCTCACGGAAGAGAGCAAAGTTCATCAAATGAGCATGGTGAGCGCGTCACATCCCTACCGCAAGAATGGTTCTGAGAAAGTGCTGTGGATGTTTTCGGAGGTTGGATTCCTTTATAGTTCAGGAAAGAGTTCATGAGGAAGAGGGCATCTCGATGGGCTCTTGAAGAATTAAGAGGATTTCAGCTTCTTTTTTTTTTTTTTTTTTTTAAGGTAATGGGTGCACCATAAGATTTCAGCTTCCTTTAGGAAAGTCTAGCCATTTCATTTGAAGGGAAAACAGGATATAAAGTGGTACCCTTTGGAGCCAGGATTATTTGAGACTTTTGACAGTAAATAACCAGTATCATTGGAATATTCTTAACCATGTAAGGATGAAAGGAAAAATTTATATATATATAAAATCACATATTGTGTTTTCGGTTAACCTTTGTTTTATTCTCACTGTGGTGAAAAGACTAATTTTTTAGCAGCTTTACTGAGGTATCATTGATACACCATAAAATTCAACTGTCTTATTTTATTTTATTATTATATTTTGAGATGGAGTCTTGCTCTGTTGCCAAGGCTGGAGTGCAGTGGCGTGATCTCAGCTCACTGCAGCCTCTGCCTTCTGGGTTCACATGATTCTCGTGCCTCAGCCTCCCGAGTAGCTGGGATTACAGGCACGTGCCACCACAAGTGGCTGATTTTTTGTATTTTTAGTAGAGATGGGTTTTCACCATGTTAACCAGGATGGTCTCAAACTCCTGACCTCCAATGATCTGCCCACCTTGGCCTCCCAAAGTGCTGGGATTACAAGCGTGAGCCACTGCACCTGGCCAAATTCACCTATCTTAAGTATATAATTCACTAACAGTAAATTTACAATCTTAAAAACTTTTAATGGTTTTTCACCCATTATCACAGTTTAATTTTGGGATGCTTTCACTATCCCTATTTCTGTTTTTTCATGAATGTTAAAGAAATGGAATATATAGTATGTATCCTATTGAAATTGGCTTTTTTCACTGAGCATCATTCACTCCGGGCTCATGGAGCTTGGTGGGTGTATCAATAGTTTCTTTTTATTGCTGAGCACTAACCATTCTATTACAGGAACATACTGCCTGCTTATCCAATCATCAGCTGATACGTATTTCCGTTGTTTCCACTTGTGGCTATTGCGAATAATGTCACAGTGAATATACTTGAACAAGCTTTTGTCTGGACATATTCCTTAATATCTCCGGGATATAGACGTAGGAGTGCAATTACTAGGAACAGGGCAAATTTACACTGGTCTTTTAAGAAACCGACAAGCTGTTTTCCAAAGTGGCTGTCCCATGTTATATTCCAGCAGCAGGGTAGGAGGGTTCCCTCCACATTGCTGCCAGCTTGCTTCTTGATTTTAGCCGTTGTAAGAGGTGTGAAATGGTTTGATTTTTAAAAATTTCTCTAGTGATTATCAATGTTCTGTTACCTTTTACTTAAAAAAATTTTTTTTTTGGAGACAGGGTCTCACTCTGTTGCCCAGGCTGGAGTGCAGTGGTGCGATCTCAGCTCAGTATTGCCTCAACCTCCCAGGCTCAGGCGATTCTCCTGCCTCAGCTTCTCAGTAGCTAGGACTACAGGCGCGCACCACCATACTCAGCTAATTTCGGAACTTTTTTTTGGTACAGACAAGCTTTTGCCATGTTGGCCAGGCTGGTCTGGAACTCCTGGGCTCAAGTGATCTGCCTGCCTTGGCCTCACAAAGTGTTGGGATTACAGGCATGAGCCTCCACACCCAGACTAAAAATCAGTTTTTCAAATTGTCATAAAAATTGTGTAACTTTATTGTGTGCAAAATGTTACATACATTGTGAAATGATTAAATCAAGATATTCTAAGATAACGTATTCATATGTCACATACTTATTTTTTGTATGGAAAATCATACTTTTTGTTGATAATATCTTTTTTCGTGCAAGTGTTTTAGATTGGCCTAGTGTTGTGCCATATATGTTTTATGAAGGTGTTGTTTTTTTTTTTTTTTGAGATGGAGTCTCGCTGTGTCACCAAGCTAAAATGCAGTGGCGTGATATCGGTTCACTGCAACCTCTGCCTCCCGGGTTCAAGCGATTCTCCTGCCTCAGCCTCCCAAGTAGCTAGGATTACCTCAGCCTCCCGAGTAGCTAGGTACCCACCACCATACCCAGCTAATTTTTGTGTTTTTATTTTATTTTAATTTATTTATTTTTGAGACGGAGTCTCGATCTGACACCAGGCTGGAGTGCAGTGGTGCAATCTTGGCTCACTGCAACCTCTGCCTCCCGAGTAGCTGGGACTATAACCTCACACCACCATGCCTGGCTAATTTTTTTGTATTTTTTAGGAGAGACGGGGTTTCACCGTGTTGTCCAAGATGGTCTCAATCTCTTGACCTCGTGATCCGCCCTCCTTGGCCTCCCAAAGTGCTGAGATTACAGGCATGAACAACTGCACCTGACTAATTTTTGTATTTTTAGTAGAAACGGGGTTTCACTATGTTAGCCAGGATGGTCTCGATCTCTTGACCTCATGATCTGCCCGCCTCGGCTTCCCAAAGGGCTGGGATTACAGGCGTGAGCCACTGAGCCCGGCCGAAGGTTTTTTCCCCTAGATAGTTGTTTTGAGACTTTGGGGCCTGGTTGTGAGTTAAGGAATAGTTTTAAAGGGTGTTTTATCCTGCGAGGCCTAAGTGGGCAGGCTTATAGATTCAGCTTTTTTGCTATACCAACCCTCAAAACAGTAACTTATTTTTGTTTTAAAATAAGTTACAGTTTGAAACAATTGCAAGCTAACAGAAAGCCCCCAGAAAGCCTCCATGTACAGTACAAGGAGCTTTTTTTTGAACCATTTGACGGTGAGCTGCCAACACAATGCCCAATGCCCTTTGAAAAGTTGTCATTGTAATGGGATTTTATTTTCCAGTTTGTTAAAAAATGTTGCGGCTTTGAGTTACAACTGACACACAATAAGTGACAAATACTTAAAGTGCAGTTGAGTCAGTTTTGACCCACGTTATCGACTCTGAAGCCACAGCCACCATCAAGATAATGAACATGTCTGTCGCTCCCAAGCATCCTCATGGCTTTGGGAGTTCCTCCCCCTGTTCCTGCCCGCTCCTTTCCCACACGGCCACTGATCTTTGTGCTGCCACTATGGATTCATTTGCATTTTCCCGATTTTTATATAAATGGAGTCACTTTTTGTAGGGGCAGGGGTGTCTGGCTTCTCTTCCCCCCCCACCTCACTTTTTTTTTCCAGGCAAGATCTCACTCTGTCACCCAAGCTGGAGTGCAGTGGCCCGATCATAGCTCAAGCAGTCCTCCCATGTCAATTTCCCAAATAGGTGCATGCCACCACACCCAGCTAATTTTTGTATTTTTTTTTTTTTTGTAGAGGTAGGGTTTCACCCTGTTGCCCAAGCTGGTCTCAAACTCCTGGGCTCAATCCATCTACCCGTCTCTGCCTCCCAAAGTGCTGGGATTACAGGTGTGACCCACTGCACCCAGCCTAATCTCATTACTTGGGAAACCAGAGTAGGAGTCACCCTTGAGGCCAGAAGTTCAAGACCAACCTGGGCAACATACAAAGATCCAACCTCTACAAAAAAATAGAAAACAACTAGCTGAGAGTGATGATGCATGCACCTGTAATCCCAGCTACTCAGGAGGCTGAGGTGGGAGGATCCCTTGATCCTCGAAGAGTTTGAGGCTGCATTGAGCTATGATCATGCCACTGCATTACCAGCCTGGGCAATAGAGTGAAACCCTGTTTCTTTAAAAAAAAAAATCTATATCATCATTTATACATCAGCAGAGTCGTATTATACATATTCTACCTTCCTAGACAAATGGTATGTTTCTGTATTTCTCTCACTGATGAAAATAAGAACTTTTTCATTAAAGGAGGGTGTGGTTGGGTGAAGGGATGAAAAGCAGTGTTTATTCTTCTGTGACCCAGAGCTGCAAAGCCTAGTTCTACCACTACTCATTCTATATTTAAAGGCTTTAGAAATATTATATTTAGGCCGGGTGTGGTGGCTCACGCCTGTAATCCCAGCACTTTGGAAGCCCGAGGTAGGTGTCATGAAGTCAGGAGATCGAGACCATCTTGGCTAACATAGTGAAACCCCGTCTCTATTAAAAATAGAAAAGTTATCTGGGCATGGTGGTGCATGCCTATAGTCCCAGCTACTCAGGAGGCTGAGGCAGGAGAATTGCTTGCAACCTGGGAGGTGGAGGTTGCAGTGAGCCAAGATCGCACTACTGCATTCCAGCCTGGCAACAGAGTGAGACTCTGTCTCAAAAAAAAATTAAATTTGAAATGTTGAATAAACTAACTCTAATTTTTTTGTGTGCCTAGGTGGTCGTGTGATGGTAACAGATGCTGACAGGTCAATACTATCTCCAGGTGGAAGGTAAAACCGAATTTTATTACTGCTATTTAACTCCCATGCCTCAAAAAATTTTAGTTGTTAGGTAATTGAGCTATTAGAATATTAAAAAGGACTTAGGTCACACATCTCAAAGTTTAGGAGGTAAGGATATCATTTGGGGATCTTGTGAACATGCCCTCTTTGACTTGGTATTTCTGAATAGCAGAGATCCCCTGGGTGAAGCCAGGGGGATTAGTCACACTGTGAACTGGAAAGCCTTAGAGTGGGATTTGGAAGTTAATATGCTACTCTGTTGTATTTTATTGTACTTTTTTCCCCTAAGATAGAAATTAAAGTACTAAGTCCTGGCGTAGTTGCTCACGCCTGTAATCCCAGAACTTTGGGAGGCCAAGGTGGGTGGATCACCTTAGATCAGGCGTTCGAGACCAGCCTAACCAACATGGTGAAAGCCCGTCTCTACTAAAAATACAAAAATCAGCCGGGTGTGGTGGCATGCACCTGTAATCCCAGCTACTCAGGAGGCTGAGACAGGAGAATCACTTGAACCTGGGAGGCGGAGGTTGCAGTGAGCCGAGATCATGCCACTGCACTCCAGCCTGGGTGACAGAGTGAGACTCCGTCTCAAAAAAAAAAAATTATAGTACTAAGTTCGGTTGATAACTCTTATTTATGCGAGAAATAAAGATGTCAGTTTTAAGCTGAGTCAGGTTTGCACCCGCCTTGGTCAGGGAGGGATCTTACACTTTGAGAGCCTGAGTCTTTGAATGCTGTGGGAATGGCTGTCACCAGCACGTGGCTTGATCAGGGCTTTCTTCTCCCTGCAGTTGTGGCCCCATCAAAGTGAAAACTGAACCCACAGAAGATTCTGGTATGTACTTGTGCTTTTAGAATCAATCATGAAATTAAGGAAGACTTTTCCTTCGTGTAGAAGGTTATATTTTGACTCAATTATTATTTCATTTTGATAAGAAACAGGCAGTCGCTACAAATGTATTCCAACTGCGACAGTTTGTTAATGTTATCACATTAAGACCCAGAAAAGTAATTTGCTCACTAAGTGGTAGGCAGAGTTCTTTGCCAGCTACACATGCTTATAGATAAAATGTATTTTTTTTCCAGTTATACAGACATATAGTATAAGAGGTCAGCTGTTCGTAGTGCTTTTTACAAAAATCAATAGAATGCCCTCTTCGTCTCCCCCTTCCCTCTGCACTCCTGTTTTCCACTCTCCAAGGAGACCATTTTCAATTCTCAAAGAAAATTGATATTTAATTCCTTATTTATTTATTTTTCTTTTGAGACAGAGTGTTGTTCTGTCACCCAGGCTGCAGTGCAGTGGCGTGATCTCGGCTCACTGTAACCTCTGCCTCCTGGGTTCAAGTGATTCTCCCATTTCCGCCTCCTGAGTAGCTGGGATTACAGGCATGTGCCACACCACACCTGGCTAATTTTGTATTTTTAGTAGAGATGGGGTTTCACCATGTTGGCCAGGCTGGTCTCGAACTCCTGACCTCAAGTGATCTGCCTGCCTCGGCGTCCCAAAGTCCTGGGATTACAGGCATGAGCCATGGCTCCTGGCCCTCTGCTTATAATTCTGTTCTGTCTAGAACCATGGCTCCCAGATGTTCTCAACGTATTTATTTATTTCATCATTTCCCCAGTGTTATCCCATGTCCCAGTGCCACCATCAGTCCTCCCACTGCTTGGCCCTGTCCCCATTATTCACGCAGGATACTTCTTAGTGGGCTGTCACCACTCTGCCTGTCCCCTCGTCTGCCTCTGTCTACCCAGGCCCTTGGCAGCTTCCCTGACCCCCTGTCAACCTTCTCGTTCTGCTCTACTTCCTGGGCAGCCACCTGTCCTGCTTGGCCTCATCTAAGGGCATCTGGAATGAATCGTTGGGGAGGAGGGAAGGGCCGCGTTTATGTGTGTGCGGTGCGTATGACTGAGAGCTTTTATGTATGTAAGTGTATTCTGGGAGAGCTACAAGAAAGTGTTGAATTATCCTTTTTTGGAAAAGGTATTTGAGTATTTTACACTGTTGGCTTGTTTTACAGAAGGTTTTTCTTTTTTCTTTATTCTCACTCCATAGGAAATCTCAAATTTCTGTGTAGTTTTTAGCAGATTGTGCCAAAAAATCATCATTTTGCAAATTTTTCCCCTTAATTCATATATTCATCTCCTGAATAGTTTGTTTGCCTCCAGAAAGAAATATACTAAATTGAGAAACCTCATGTATTTAATCGAATCATTTCATCTGTCATTATGTACACATCAGCATCATATAGGTTTCTTTTTTCTCTTTGACACTTTGCATCTTTATATTCTTAATTTATCCTGCAAATAAGATTTTATTTTATTTACATGTATAGCCAGGGTACAGTCAGGAGACAGAAACCATATCAGTTATTGGAACAGAGAAAATTTAATATACATTGGCCAGGCTCGGTGGCTCATGCCTATAATCCCAACACTTTGGGAGGCCAAGGCGAGTGGATCACCTGAGGTCAAGAGTTCAAGACCAGCCATGGTGAAACCCTGTCTCTAACTGAAAATACAAAAAATGAGCCGTGCGTGGTGGTAGGCACCTGTAATCCTAGCTACTTGGGAGGCTGAGGGAGGAGAATCACTTGAACCCAGGAAGTGGAGGTTGCATTGAGCCAAGATTACACCATTGCACTCCAGCCTGGGCAACAAGAGCTAAACTCTGTTTCAGGAAAAAAATTTTTTTTTTAGTTAGTTATAAAGTTGTTAACTTTGTAACCTAAAGGCGAATACTAAGGTTTCCTATAAGGAACAGTTCTTGCCACCCATCAGCTTTCAATCTGACTTCTGAGGTGGGACAGTGTCTGGCTGGTGCTGGTGGCCGAGGGCCATGGTGAGGCTGCTTCTGGTGGCATAGGAGATCTTGCCAGCTGGGTGCAGTTGTTGTGATGGGAGGACCTGCTTTTGCCAGGCTGAACGGGGGACCAAGGAGTGACCTTGTTGGGATGAGAATGCAGACAAGAAGCCAAAAGGAAGGGCGAGATCCCTTCTCCTCCTCTAGCCTGCTGCCTCCCTGTAGTGTTTCCTTGTGGCAGAGACTCACATGGAGCCAGCTGCTGTGCAGAGCTCAAGCTTCAGCAGAAACCTGAGGATATGTTTGCAAGTGAGAGACATCAGTTTCACGGCTGGCCCAGGCTACCCTCTTGGGCTACTCAGCATATATCCACACCCTTCCCTGCACATTTGATGTTCTGTACAACAACGAGACAACTGTCCGTCTAACGAGATGCAGCTTTACTTTCTACAAAGAAATCCGTTTTTACCCTCTCCTCGAAACTGGGAGACACAGTATTCCAACAGTCACACCCATCTCTGGGAGACTGACTTGAAATCCATTCGCGAGCTTTATTACCTACTCTTCAAATGCAGTCCTAACCTATTTGAGTAATCTAGTCTAATGGACAAATGGAAAGGAAACCTCCAACAACTAATGTGAAATACTACTGCACAGAAGAGGATAGTTAGTATATGCAAACACTTAATCTTTACACAAACACATTTGTAACAGACAAGGAAGAGAATAGGCATAGTTGCCTCAGTCTATGTTTCTGCAGCTTACCAGACTTTTTTTTTGGATTTACCTTGTTATTTTTATTTATTTTATTTATTATTTATTTATATTTTATTTTTTTTTTTATAGAGATGGCATTTCACCATGTTGGTCAGGCTGGTCTTGAACTCCTGACCTCAGGTGATCCACCTGCCTTGGCCTCCCAAAGTACTGGGATTACAGGCTTGAGCCACCATGTCCAGCCTTATTTATTTATTTTGAGACAAGGTCTCACTCTGTCTCCCAGACTGGAGTGCAGTGGTGCCATCTTGGCTCACTGTAACCTACGCCTCTTGGGTTCAAGCGATTCTCCTCCCTCAGCCTCCCAAATAACTGGGTTTACAGGCACGTACTACTATTGCCGGGCCAATTTTTGTATTTTTTTTTTTTTTTTTTTTTTTTTTTTTTTTAGTAGAGATGGGTTTAACCATGTTGGCTAGGCTGGTCTTGAACTCCTGACCTCAGGTCATCCATCCGCGTCAGCCTCCCAAAGTGCTGGGATCACAGACATTAGCCACTGCGCCCAGTCAATATATGTAAGGTTCTTTAACCAATTGTAGTGACCCAAATTTTTATTCCTGAAGGGTCTGAATCCTGGATCTGCCTTCTTTGTTAGCTATAATTTTCTTTCTCTCTCTCTTTTTTTTTTTCTTTTTTTTTTGAGACAGAGTCTTCCTGTGTTGTCCAGGCTGGAGTGTAGTGGCGCCATCTCGGCTTACTGGAATCTCCACCTCCCATTTTTAGGTGATTTTCGTGCCTCAGCCTCACGAGTAGTTGGGACTACAGGTGCGTGCCACCACTCCTGGTGTGAGGAGTGACTCTGGCACTGTAGTTGTAGGGGAAGTAGCTTGCCCTGCACCCCCACCTCTTTTTCAGTTCCAAGAAGAGTTGTTAAGTTTTCAGCCTGTTCAACTTTGTCTTGTGGCTAGGATGGAGTGGCAGCTGCAGAGCTCCTCCCAGCAGGAGTAGGAAACCAGAATTCTCTCCTGCTGAACCTGGCAAATCATTCTGGAAGCCCCTGTTGTCAAAGCCTGCTGGGCGACCCAGGAAGGGTTGTTTTTGAAGAGTATATGAATCTTTTTTTTTCTTTCTTAAAGCTTTTTGTTGAAATGTCCCATAAAATATGCAAAATGTGAGTACCTAGCTCAATGACTAAAAATTACAGGCCAGGTGTGGTGGCTCACACCTGTAATCCCAGCACTTTGGGAGGCTGAGGCTGGTGGATCATCTGAGGTCAGGAGTTCAAGACCAGCCTGGCCAACATGGTGAAAACCCATCTCTACCAAAAATAAAACAACAATTAGCTGGGCATGATGGTGGGTGCTTGTAATCTAGCTACTTGGGAGGCTGAGGCGGGAGAATTGCTTGAACCTGGGAGGCGAAGGTTGCGGTAAGCCGAGTTCATGCCATTGTACTCTAGCCTGGGAGACAGAGCAAGACTCTGTCTCAAAAAAAAAAAAAAAAAAAAATTACAGACCCTTCCTAACAAAATACCCACATGAAGATATAGAACATTAACAAGACTCTGGGAAGGCCCCTCCTGCTACTCCCTCATAACTCCCTCTCAAAGTCAACTTTTTAATAACATCGATTGCTTTTGCCTGTTTTGACCTTCATATGAGTGGAATTACACAATATGTACTTTTTTGTATCTGGCCACAAAGGTCTGCTTCTAGTCTTCTGTCCTAACTGTGGGCAAAGCTTGATGCAGAAAGGTGTGCTTTGTACCCTTGTATAAGTAAAAGGGATTTATTAGGAGAAAAAAATGTATCTTATTATTGAAATTGTTAAGCATTACGCTATCTCTACTCTGGAATATCAAGTTATTAAAACTGATGTTTATAAGTGTTTTTCAGTGGTTTGTGAAAGTATTTTTAATATTAAGTGAAAAGGGAGTGTTGACTAAATTTTCTTCGATTCTAAAGATAAGAATTTGCTGGAGAAAAAATGAACAGCAAATAATTGCAGAATATTAACAAATGGTTAAAACTGTGGGTTGGCTGGGATTATAGGTGATTTTTACCTTCTGCTACCTAGCAGACTTTTGCACTTTCAAAAACTTAGAGTCTTTATTTAGAATAAATATGCATTGCTGTGTTTATGGGGAGGGCCAAGAGAATTTTCCTGCACTACCTAGCGGAAAGCTCTGACGTGCAATCATATCATTGCATTTGCTTTTATAGGCATTTCCCTGGAAATGGCAGCTGTGACGGTAAAGGAAGAATCGGAAGATCCTGATTATTATCAATATAACATTCAAGGTAATTCAAGTTAATGCAATTTTTCTTTCTAAAAATTACTCGTGGTTAAAATTAAAATTTGCTTATCAATTGCTTTAATTTCTTAAATAGCATTTTACTCATCAGTTCTTGATCGACATATATATTTGTAATTCAATCACTGGGATAAAACATTTTTAAAATGGGGCCATAAGGCTGGGTGTGGTGGCTCACTCCTGTAATCCCAGCACTTTGCAGGGCTGAGGCGGGCAGATCACCTGAGGTTGGGAGTTCAAGACCAGCCTGACCAACACAGAGAAACTCCGTCTCAACAAAAATACAAAATTAGCCGGGCATGGTGGCTAATGCCTGCAATCCCAGCTACTTGGGAGGGTAAGGCAGGAGAATCGCTTGAACCCTGGAGTTGGAGGTTGCAGTGAACCGAGATCTCACCATTGCACTCTAGCCTGGGCAACAAGAGCGAAACTCTATCTCAAAAAAAAAAAAAATGGGGCTATCAGATCAACTCAGATAATCCACTGGAGATATGTAAAATAGCCATTCATGTTCTTAAAAGGAATAGCAAAAGTTGTGGCACAACTTAGCATTCAATTCCAGGTTCTAGTGTTGCAAAACAAACCTATTAGGCAAATGCAGATATAGTCAGCTTAATTTTTTTTAATCACTACATAAATATAATACATTGAACACTTAAAGTATAAAATCTGGTTAGCTTTGCCATATACATAACTAACACACCATCTTCATTGCAACAAAGATAATGAAATATCCACATCCCCAAAAGTTTTGTGTGTCCCCTTGTCCTTCATTCCCCTGTCCAGTATTCAGGCAACATGGATCTGTTTTCTGTTTTAGGGCAGTTTGCATTTTCTGTAAAGTCTTATAAATGAAATCATAAAATGCAGACTATTTTCATGGGGCAGGGAGCAGTGTGACTTCTTTGATTTCACATGATTGTTTTGAAGTTCATCCACAGCGTTGCGTGTATCAGTTGTAGATTTCATCTGATTGTTGATTTGTATTGTATTGTATGCCTGGGTCAAACTGTTCATCGCTTGTCTGTTGATAGCCCTTTGGGTTCTTCCAGTTTAGGGCCATTACAAATACAGGTACCATGAACATTTGTGTACAAGCTTTTGTGTGGACATGAGCCTTCATTCCTCTCTCTCTCTCTTTTTTTTTTTTCTGAGGCAGAGTCTCACTCTGTTGCCCAAGCTGGAGTGCAGGGTCACTGCAATCTCCATCTCTCAGGTTCGAGTGATTCTTTTGCCTCAGCCTCCCAAGTAGCTAGGATTATAGGCGCGTGCTGACACGCCCGGCTAGTTTTCGTATTTTTAGTAGAGATGGGGTTTCAACCTGTTGGCCAGGCTGGTCTCCAGCTCCTGACCTCAGGTGATCCACCCACCTCAGCCTCCCCAAGTGCTGGGATTACAGGTGCTAACATGCTTTTTTAAAATGAAGTATTTAAAACCTAAAAGCATAGTATCAGTCTGCCCAGGTTTAGTGAACCTTAGTATTCATCTCTTCTCTCCTCCCTCCAAGAAATAACATGTAACTATTCCATTGAAGCCCTTCTTTGGGCTCTCCCAAATTCCCACTTCTCCTTAAGTTAACCGTGATCTTTAAAATTGAGAATTCTCACTGCACTTATGTATGTTTTTGTTTAACTTGTGGACAAAGACTTATGGATAGGTGCAAAAAATAAATCCTCTTTTGCAACCCAGAACTCATTGTTCAGTATGAGTTTTGATACATATAAGAAGGGATATTATGATACGTGAGACAGTTTATTGATGGGAGTATTGATAGCCATAAAGGCTTGAGAACATGATGTCTGGAGTTAAAGGTATCAGCATATTCCACACATTTCTACTGTTCTTGAGTGTGATCACTTAGGAATATGACTTGAACTCATTCATGTTAAGAGAGGGTGTCAAATTGAGAACCAGGCCGATCTACCACTGCAGTACAAAGGACCCTAAAGTAAACTGGCTGAAGAAATTAGATCCCAAAGATTCCTGGTGAATTTTGAAGTCTTCATCAGTATATCCATATTAAAAGGAGGTGACAGAAGCAAAACTAAAAGAATTATGAGCTGACAGGACAACTGGATTAAAATAAGCATCAGTGTCATTAAAAAGGGCTAACTTGAAGAGAAATCTTTTCACTCCAGCTCTTTAGAGGATCTAAAGTGACCTTGATGGACAGTGGAAGAAAACATAAGATGGAATTCCTTGAATAAAAATTTATTGACTTAGACAAAAAATAAAATTGAGAATTCTCCTTCCTAATGGTGATGTTGTGCTTTACTACATAAATATTCTCCCAGGACTGAGTGTGTGTGTGTGTGTGTGTGTGTGTCATGTCCATGCACATAGTCTTACATATGCTGTTTCCTGAACTAAGCCTACACAGTGGTAACACCGGATATGTTTTTGACTTTAGTCTGTCACTCAATTTAGGTTTTCAAGAGATACCTATTTTGTCACAAGTAGATTTAATAATATCATCATGGTAGTTACACTGTGTGATTATAATATAGGTCATTAATAATATCATCATGGGCTGGGTGCAGTCACTCACACCTGGAATCCCAGCACTTTGGGAGGCCAAGGCAGGTGGATCACCTGAGGTCCGGAGTTTGAGACCAGCCTTGCCAACATGTTGAAACCCCATCTCTACTAAAAATGCAAAAATTAGCCAGGCGTGGTGGCAGATGCCTGTAATCCCAGCTACTTGGGAGGCTGAGGCAGGAGAATCACTTAACCCTGGGAGGCGGAGGTGGCAGTGAGCTGAGATCATGCCATTGCACTCCAGCGTGGGGGACAAGAGCGAGACTTCGTCTCAAAAAAAAAAAAATGATAGCTACACTGTGTGATTATAATACAGTTCATTTTTTATTCTATAAAAGGATGTTTATGTTTTCTTCTAAAACCTTTTATATTTTTCTGTGCACCTCTGTGCTCCTGTAAAATAGTGGTATTCAATTGTGAGTGTCGGGAATGTGTTGATTTTCACAATGAGTGGTAGGCACCTCTAGCATTTGAGAGGTGAAGGTTAAGTATGCTACCTATTTTAGGGTGAATAAAATTCAAATATGTGACATTAAAATAATTTGAAAGTATAGTGATACATGAAGGTATGCTGAGTAAATACCAACTCAAAAATATGTAGTTTAGCAATATTGGAGGCCAAAACAGTAGTAGCAGGGGTAGAATAAGACTGTGTTATAGTTAAAGGAATCAGTCACTAAGTTGATATAACAACCATTAGTTTGTATGTGCCTAACAATGTATCCTCAAAAGTAAAAATTATGTACAAATTCTGATGAATTTATAAGTCTCTATAGATATGTACAGTCATGTGGGAGATTTTAACCAATGATATGTCTAGCTGATGAATACTTTTTTAATATTTATATGTTAAATAGAATATTTTAACTGCAGTTAACATTTAACTCTAGGAAACTGTATACCCAGGTAATAAGTTTATTTACAAAGCATGAATTATTTACAAAAATTGACTATATACTTGTTCACAGGTTGTCTTAGTAAATTCTCCAAACATACTGAAATTAAATTATTAATAGAAAATGTATGCAATGGGAATCCTAGGAAACATGCTTGTAATTGACTTAATGAGGGTCTCATTAAAAATACTGAGACTAGAATACTGAGCATGCCACATAGTTAAACTTGTGAAGAGCAGCTAAAGCAGTACTTAGAAGTCAATTAGTAGCCTTAACTAACGTTGCATTTTAAAATCCTGTAAATAGCGTGTCTTCCTTGACATGAATTCTGTATGTTTTATGCAGAGTCAGAAGACTAGGAAGCAATGGATCTAGCATTTGAATTTAGGAGTCTTCATTCAAAGACCTGCTCTTCTTTGAGATTCCAAATAGAAACTATTTCTTTATTTCTCATGGAATTGTTTTTTTTTCTCTGATATGTCCTTTGCCTGTAATGTGTAGTTTGGTGCATCTTTGTGAAATTTCTTATGCTTTAGTGAATGAAGCCTTTCAAACGACTTAGGATGTTTTCCCAATTCTCTCCAGAGATAGTTAACTGATTAGTGGTCATATTAATGCCAAAATGTGTTATATGTTAAATAGCCATTGAAAACACAATGTTTTGTTTTCTATTTAAAAACTATTATTACTTTAATCATTAAAAAGTTTGATGATAACATGAAAATGTGTTGTCAAAATATAGAAGTTTGTGAAGTTGAATTTAAGTCAGAGTACTTTCTGTGTTTTGGAAAGAACCTTATTAGAAAAAGTGCCGTGGTGCTGGGAGAAAGGGAGAAGGAATTAATAGCTTTTAGTTTGTCACATTTGTATTTCAGTGGAGATTCAAGGATATAGTTTACATTATTTTAGAGATTCTAAGGAAGGTATATAACATTTGGTTCTGCGTTTTTCTTCAGTATGACAAAAGAGTAAGCAAATATTTGCCAAAGAGGAAAAAATACACCTGTAAGATAAACCTGCATTTGTAATCTGTATGAAGTAAAAATTACAGTTTGCTATTACGATCATTGTACTGTTTTTAAAAACCCACATCTTCCATTTTAGACATACCATTGCCATTCAATCCATATGTCCAGTCATCTTCAAAATTTCTTTTGACTGTTTATATGTGAATTTACCTGATTATATCTTTCCATTCACTAAGACCATAAATTGACATTGCTCATTTTGTCAGTCTTTTTTTTTTCCTTTTTTATTTATTAAAAGGCCATCCCATGTATCTCACCCAAATTTGTTCACTAAAGTCACCCCACGTTTTTTTGGGGGGGATTACTTTTGAAGTATTATCTTTGTATCCCAAAGCAGGCCCTTCTGAAACCGATGATGTTGATGAAAAACACCCCCTATCGAAGCCTTTGCAAGGTAGAATCTTTTCACTTCCATTTTCCCACATACTGTTCATATTGAATGTTGCCTTATTTTGCACAGACTGTGTTTTAATATTTATTAAGTATAGCATTACTTTTCTAAATGGAAAAGGAAAAAAATGTATTGGCCTTTTTTTAACATATAAATGAACTTCACAAGCAACAATTTTTCAAAATCAATTTTCCCTTTTGTGAATCTAGTAATGAATCTCGAAATGGGTACATGACACACTTTCCTATTGAAGGTAAAGTACACATTTATACCTTATCTCAGAATGGTCAGAGGTCAGGTTACTATTGTGCAATAATATAGTAATGCGAATATTGATAAGGTCGTGTTGATACTTAGTATTTAGAAGGATTCTGAAATAGCACTTGTTAATCTGTAAGTTTCGAATTGATTACCTCTTGGAATTTTTTATAGTGTTCCCAAACTTGATACTCATAGGCTGTTAGTAGTGGCTGTTATTTCTGTCTATTCTGACTTTGAGCACATCAGATGCATTTTCTTTAGGTTTAGCATATAATGTAAACGTGATTGTTTATTTCAGATTTTAAAAGCCATACAGAATTACTGCTTACATGAACAACCATCTTAACTGTTACTCTTTACTGAAATTTTGCTTTTTAACTACTGGCCTTGTCATTTCGCTCTCATTCCTTTGACCTGACATCTCTTTATTCTTTGATTTTATAGTCAAAGAATTTAGTGCTCTATAAATTCAAGTATTAAGATTAAAAAAAGAGAAAGGAAGTGTGTAGAGAAAGCATATTTTAAAAATGAATTAAAGATTGACTCATAGGTATAGGTTTACAGATTCACCTAGAGTTTTGAGTTCAGGTGAGTTTCCACAATATGAAGTAAGTGGAAATGAATCCCCAGATAACTGTGACATGATAAAGCTAGCACTGAGAACCAAAAAGATGTGACCTCAGTATGGTACTTTGAATTCAAGGATATCAGCCACCGAAGGACAGTTTTTCAGACTGTAAGCCTTGCCCTTTAAAATACAGGTAAAATATATTTATAATTTAGATCTTACTTTTAGTATAGTTTCTGAATTTAGTTATCAACAGATAAGACAGAATAAATGAGCATCTGCTTCCTTTTCCCCCAAGCGATGTATTCTTATTGATAGGTAATATGTTTTTATTTATACTTAAAGGCAGTGTTTTTTCCATTTTTTTCCATGTTAGTAGCTCAGATCTTTAAGGACAGAGGATGCAAATGAGGGGGCAGCTTGGATTCTTAATCCTAAGTGGCTCTCTGATGTCTATGTCTTTCTTTCCTATTTGTGGGTAAAACTTCTGCTCTAGTAGGATGACCCTGTGTACCTTGTGACTTCCTAACTGATCATTGCTTTATGTTCCAGTTTTTAGAAGCAGGCAGATTATATTACCTGACTTAAAATGCTTTTGAGACTAAAGGTAGTATCTTAAATTTTAACTTCCGAGTTTCCTTTAAATACAACTTCGATGAAATTATGGGGATTGAGTTTCTGTGGCTTTCACCATAGTGAAAATGGAAAGCAGGAAACGTTTCACAGCAAACCCTGAACTTGTTTATAGAGAGTTAAGTATCTGAGCACCGCAGGCATTCACTCTGATCTGTGTGTGTGTGTGTATGTGTGTGTCATTGACAGCTGAGCATGGTACTTGAAGCGTAATTGTGCTTTCTCAGATTCCAATATGCAGTAATATTGTCATGTAGTTACAGTAACTAATATTAAGTCCCCAAACCTACTTAGATTGACTTTGTATTTGTATTTTAAAACAACTTTTTTAGCCTCCAAATAGCAGTGTTGTGTTCCTTCCTGAATTAGAAAACATTGTTTGAATGAACTGCTAAAGAGTTAGACAATCATTTTGCATACGTTTATTATGTCTTACGTTATTTGCATTGTTACCTAGATTCTCTTTCATCTCTCCATGCCAGTTTTTATTGGTTTATTATATGTTGTTTATTTTCTTTTTAGGAAGCCATCATTCTTCAGAGGGCAATGAAGGCACAGAAATGGAAGTAGCAGCAGAAGGTTAGGAGAAAAAGATTGCATATTTTACAGTATTTGTTATATGTTGATTTTATAGATTCTGGTACCCTTAAAACACCTCCTTTGGAAATCAAAGGTGATTCCTTTGGTATTCCTTCCTGGCCAACGGGTTTTTTTTTTTTTAAGTTTTAAGATGTAATATGCCTCTTTGACCATACTGATTAATAATGCCTATGGGAATGAAAACTAAGTGGTAAGTAAAACTCTTCCTGATGCAAAATGCTACTTTTTTTTTTTTGTCCTGGTTTTCTTGCGCCATATTAAAGATCTTTTAAGGAAGAATAGCTTCAGTGTTCCAGAATGAAAATGACTAGCTCCATTCATATTTTATTTTCAAATGCACTTTTTAATGCTTCTAGTCATTTAGTCGGGTAAGAATATAGTCTACATAAAATTTACAAAGGAGAGATTTTCTCCCTTTATTTTATAGCCATAACTACTCCGTAAACTACTTTGTCAGTTTACCAGCTCTACAGCTTTGGTTTTAGGACAGAACAGCTGACTGAGGTACAGACCTTTTCGTTTAGAACCCTGAGTTAAACTGTTATCATGCTGGGTGGCTTCCGACTTCTAAGTGGTTTGAATGGTTCCACACAAATTTTTGTAGATTTCTCCCCAGGAAAATGACTGGTAAGGTAACTGGATCTTGTTTGAGAATGATTTCTCTCGTAAATTGGTCATGTGATACCTTATTTTTCTAGAATGAAAAGAGGAGTCTGTTCTGTAACTGGTTATGTTCCATTGTATTTACATTTTTATTTTAATTAAAAAAAAATAATTTGTTTGACATTTTACCTTCTTTGAGTGAAAGGCAATCTAAAGGTCCCAGAATATAGCCTGGTTTCTCCAAATTCAGTGATAGAATTAAGGTTTCTCCCTGAAATACATTTCTCGCAGAAATACTGATATGCTCATTTTAAACAATTGGTTGCATTTCCCTGTCAGCCCTTTTTATAGATCGTGTGGGTGAATGTTGTATGCCTTACTGTGTGGGGGTGGGTATTTTCTCTGAGACAGAGTCTTCAACATTGAATAAGCGGGATTTAGAACAACAAAACCTAGATCACAGCACACGTGCAGTCCGAGGGTTCATCGGGCAGTACCGATGACTCACAGCCTTGCAGCCCCGTCGGCAGGTACTGCACCCTGAAGACTTCATTTTTAGGACCTTTTTACTGTCATATTCCAGTGTTAACAAAGTTGAATCGAGTCTGGGTTCTGGCCTTTATTCCTTCACTAACAAGTAAACATAATCTTTGGCAAATCAATTAATCTCTCAACCTTTGCACAATGAAAGAGAACTAATGAAAATACTCTCTAGCTAAGCTTCTAGCACTAACATTCTGATGTACATTTGTCTTGAGTAGGAACAAATCTGAATGAACTTTGCAATTTTTTGAAATACGTTGCATACAGAGCGAGAGGATACAGTCCTGTATGCACTTGTGACACGCAGTCTGTTGACATGAAGGTCTCCATTGCAAAGCCTGGGTTGTGGTTTAATTGAACAGTAGAAACCACTCCTCACATTTCTGAAAGGAGGGGAGAAATCCTAACCACAGTAGAAAGCATTTGTTTCTATCAGAGCATCTTGTAGCTGTGGCAGGAAATTCATTGTGAATTTGTCATATCCTCATTCCTCCAAGGCCATGGGATTTTTTGAGTCAATTTCTGCAGGTAACATGTTATTATCTAAATTTTTTCCAGAGTTTTTCTAATTTTTGTTTTCTTTTATCCCTATTGATAATGAAAAGGGTCAACTTAATTTCATAAATATGAAATGAATTAAAATGCCAGTGAATTTTTATAGTAGGCTGCTTTTGGAGTATCAAATCAGTAAAATGTTGGAACATATGGAAAAATGCTTAATAATGAATGTCATTTTAGAATTTTATTTTTTTCAAGATTCTACTCAACATGTCCCTTCAGAAACAAGTGAGGACCCTGAAGTTGAGGTGACTATTGAAGGTTAGTTATCTAAAAGCCTTGATTCCAAAGTTTCCTTCTGGTCATAAAAATATTTGTCACATTCACATTGCTAAATATGCATTTCATTCATTTTGAAAGGATTCTTGGGGGATGAATACATGCGCTTGTGTGACCAAAGCAGCCCACTCCCCAGCAGTGCACCCCAGTGCTTTGGGAGTTTTAGATGACAGAATGAAGCTGTGAGAATTAGCATTGGCCCCCCAGGTGGCCCAGGCTATCCTTGCTATCAGTGGGAATTGAAAAGAAAATAAGAAAATTATGACCAGACTTGATACACACAAAAACAGATTCTATAATCTATTGGGTTGTGATAGAAGAAGATTTATTTGGAGCTGGAATCCCTAATTTCTAATTAAGTAAAGTGGAGGAAAAAGTGTTGATAGTTTAGTAAGTAAGTTTTAAAGCAAGTCTCCTGGCTGCTTGCAAATACTGCTTAGAGGCTGATCCACAATTTATCCTTCAAAACTGTTTTGAAGCAATAGCTACAAATATATTCTACAGTACTCTCTATAGCTAAAATTGCTTCAAACCTAGTTTTTTTTTTCCTCCAAAGATAAGCATTAACTCAGCTGAGCCAGTTTATCCTGAATTATTTAAAAATTCAGCTAATAGAATTATTAACGATCACTTCATATTAATAATTATTAAGGCTGGGTGTGGTGGCTCATGCCTGTAATCCCAGCACTTTGGGAGGCCGAGGCGGGTGGATCCCGAGGTCAGGAGTTTGAGACCAGGCTGGCCAACGTGGCAAAAGCCCGTCTCTACTAAAAAAAGTTACAAGAATTAGCCAGGTGTGGTGGTGGGTCCCTGTAAATCAGCTACTCGGGAAGCTGAGGCAGGAGAATCGCTTGAACCCAGGAGGCGGAGGTTGCAGTGAGCCGAGATCATACCATTGCACTCCAGCCTGGGCGACAAGCTCAAGACTCCATCTCAAAAAATAATAATAATAATTGAGTATTGTGTTTTTCCTTTTAAATTAGTGTCTCATTGCCGGGCACAGTGGCTCACACCTGTAATCCCAGCACTTTGGGGGGCTGAGGCGGGTGGATTACCTGAGGTCAGGAGTTCAAAACCAGCCTGACAAACATGGTGAAACCCCATCTCTACTAAAAATACAAAGTTAGCCGGGTGTGGTAGTGCATGCCTGTAATCCCAGCTACTCTGGAAGCTGAGGCAGGAGAATCGCTTAAATCCTGGAGGCGGAGGTTGCAGTGAGCTGAGATCACGCCATTGCACTCCAGCCTGGGCAACAAGTGCAAAACTCCATCTCAAAAAAAATTAAAAATAAATAAAAATTAATGTCTCACAATACTTCTGTAAGTTTTTTCCCTACAAAGTACTTCTTTCTTATGGGAAAATGTCAAAACAGTCCAGTAATGGAAAGTTTTCTTCACCCTCACTCTGCTCTCAAGTCCCAGTACTGAGGGATATATGTCAGCTTATTATGTCTACTTCGAGAAATAATTTCATGTATATATCTTGATTTTTGCAAAAATGCACAGATGCTTTCAGCATACATTATAATGCGGATTTTAAAATATCACATATTCCATAGGCTTCCCTCTCCCATAACCACACACCTTGATACTCCATGAGTTTTTTTCTAGCTGCCGCGTAACCTTTCTTGGTCTGCTGTCTGTCTCTTTCTCTTAATAACCTGTTGCCTACTGATGTCACTTGGTTATTTACAGAGTTTGACTGCTTCAAACTACTCAACCTGTCTGTGTCTTCATTGCTTCTAAAATATAAGTTGATTAGTAGCTTCCACCTAATAAATCTTTTCATACTTCACATGTTAACTTAACATACAAATTTCTTTTTTCATTCATATAATTTTTCTAATCTAAAACATTTGGAATTGTTTACAGTCTAGCATTAAATAGTTGAAATTTAATTTCTTTTTAGTTAGAAATCTCATTCACAGGAAAAAAATGGAAGAACATATCAATATTATAAATATTCAGCTGTGTCCTTTCTATGGAGATATTAATAGGAGGTTACTCAAATTATAAAAATAAAACTTTTAGGTAGGACTAATAACCATATTGATTTGTCAGATCTTAATGCAGATAGAGGCTATATTAAAATGGTTTGAATGTAAATACTTGCTTTTATAGTATAAGACCTTTAAAGAAAGGTTAACAGAAATCAAGAAATAAATGGCTAATGAACCTGAAGCATACATCAGTCTTTTGAACTTGAACTGTTTTGGATGGAGTAATAAATCTCATTTCTTTTCAACTAAGACATTGTGCCATAAGCCTGATTTAACATTCACATTTGTGATTAAGCAGCAGAATTTTGCTGTGTAGACTTCTTTCTTTTCAGAAGACCAGTAAAATACCAGGTCTGAGTAAAGTAATTCTTTTAAAAGGTAGCATTTTCTGTGTTTTTATGTGCATACACACATACACATTTAATATATGTATATGTAAAAGATATGTATATTCTATAGAAATGATATCAACCATTAAATTCCTAATTTTTTAAGGAAGATAAAAATTGTCTCAATATGAACAAGGAAGGTCAAGTGAGAAATTACATGCACACTTCTGGTTAATAATGTATATCGTGGCCAGGTGTGGTGGCTCACGCCTGTAAATCCCAGTACTTTGGGAGGCTGGGCAGGCGGATCACCTGAGGTCAGGTGTTTGAGACCAGCTTGGCCAACATGGTGAAATCCCATCTCTACTAAAAATACAAAAAATTATCCAGGCGTGGAAGCAGGCACCTGTAATCCCAGCTACTCAGGAGGCTGAGGCAGGAGAATCACTGGAACCTGGGAGATGGAGGTTGCAGTGAGCCGAGATTGTACCACTGCACTTTAGCCCGACAACTGTATGAGACTCCGTCTCAAAAATAATAATAATAATAATAATAATAATAATGTGTTATTTCTGGAAAGATTACTTCCAGATGGTAGGAGCTCTTTAAATATCCATAGTTAGAAAATCAAATTTTGGAATATCTTCATAACAGAAAAGTATATGGCCATTGAAATCCTGATAATGTTTTCTTAATCTGAAAAAAGATCTCAAATATAAAATTGTTCAGTGAAAAAAAAAATCCTGCCTTGAGAACAAGGCAACTTTAAAAGCAAAAGCATATCTGGAGAATAATGTTAGTTTTGTTTAGGAAAATACTTGTGCTTGGTAGGAAGATGGGCGGAAAGAAATGGAGATATACCTGCTTGCCTGGAGACGACTTAATTTCCTCATTTTAGCTCTTTTCACATTTCCCAAATCGTTGATAGGAGAGAAAAAAGAACTTTCTCATCAAATAAGCCTGTCCGATTTTCCAGTGTTTTCACCTCGGTATCTTCATTTGCAATTATGTGGAGTTCTGAAGAGGCTAATTTGACTCTGATGCAGATGTGTTCATGGATATAGGGTCATTACTTACCCACCGCTGGTGTGCTCTGAGCTCTGCGCTTCCATTTGTGCCATTTTATTTGTACTTACAGTCAGTGGTAAACATTTAAAACATACGTGACTTAGGTTTGGGGAAATCGGCCGTGGGATAATAGGACCGCAAGCCTCTGTTTTCGTAAGCACCATGACTGCATTTCTGGGTTGAGGTGAAACTTCTGTCTGGTATGTTATCTCTGATGTGTGCAGAGATTGTTTCAGGTCTGGCTGTCACGGAGTGCTAAGAACGGTGTAAAAGAGGTTTCTTTCTTGCGCAGTTCTCTCTTAGGCCCTAGCTTCCCAAACGTGAGTCACTTACCTCTGTTCCTTCTGCTGTGGCCTAACTCTCTGTTCATTACTTAACCTGATTTTTTTTCCTCGCTGAAATTGATTTTAAGTAAATTAATTTTCTGATGAATTTTACATCTTCCTAAGTCAAACTCTTTGACTTCTTTTTATTTCTCATATTTTGAAAGGTGTATGCAAATAATTTCAAATATAAATGACTCACATGAGCGCACATAGCACACATACTGCAGCTGGTAACTGTAGATTTTCTAGAATCTCTGTCACTGAAGAGGTTAGTGTTGAAAAACTTTGTGTCTTTTATTTTTATATCTGCGAATCAGACACTTAATGAATACCCAATTATATATGTAAAAATAGGCATCTCAGAGGAATTATGTACTATGATTTGAATAATGCTTTTTTAGGGTTTCAGTATTTTAATAGGGTTTATGATGGACAGTTGAATTACCTACCGTCCCTTTTTTGTGGGATTTATGTTTAAGTTACTGGCAGATACTTGGCTGCTGCATATAATTAGGGACTATACTATTTATATGTTCATTTAATCCCTCCACAAATACTGAGCACATTGTATGTACCAGGTGCTAAGAATTTTTTTTTTTTTTTTTTTTTTGAGACAGAGTCTTGCTCTGTTGCCCAGGCTAGATTGCAGTGGCACCATCTCAGCTCACTGCAACCTCCGCCTCCTGGGTTCAAGTGATTCTCCTGCCTCAGCCTCCCAAGTAGCTGGGACTACAGGCACACACCACCACACCCGGCTGATTTTTGTATTTTTAGTAGAGACAGGGGTTTCACCATGTTGACCAGGCTGGTCTCGAGCTGCTGACCTCAGGTGATCTGCCCACCTCAGCCTCCCAAAGTGCTGGGATGACAGGCGTGAGCCACCGCGCCCCAACACGGTGCTAAGAATTTAGTAATCAATAGTTTAGTGGCAAATCCTCAGGAGTGTTTTGAAAATAGGAGTGACACTTTCTCTGTCCTTCACTTCTAGGAAATATGGTGACTGTGTTGAGAAAAGGGGGAAAAAGAAGAGACAAGACTTAGAGCAGTGAATAGCTTTGACAGAAAACTAGCTTGGGAGCCTCTTAGAATTACCTAAGGCACAGAGAAGGGTGCTTTACAGCAGGTTGGTGGCAGGGGAGATAAGAAGTGGTTGATTCTGGAGAGATTTTGAAGACAAAGCCACCAAGTTTTGCTGTTTTTTGTTTAATTCTTATGTTTTTCTTAGTGTCCCTGGAGCACTTGTAGAATTGACATGATTAAGTAGGTTCGCACTCGCACGCTTTTTTTTTTGTTGTTGCCAAATCGCCATTTAACGAATATTCAATTGTTTAGGTAAAGAGTTTTAGAGGAGCTATAAATTGTGTCCATGGGTGAATGAATCCATTTATTTGAAATGTGTAGGGTAACTAATGGTTCGAGTTTTGAAGGAGATAGAGTACCTGGCTTTGATTGCTTTTTTTTTAAACTTTGAATAGCTGTCAGATTATATGGTAACACAATACCAATCTGATTATGTTGAAAATAAGAGGATCAGAAGATATTGTTACATAGTCTATTTATTGATTCACTGGCTAGAATGCAGTGATAAATAGCTTTAGCTCTGAAGCCTGTATTAGCTGTAGGCATATTCGTTAATATGTTGCAAAAAAGGAAATTGGTGTTTTAAATACAAATTTTGAGCTACCAACGGTGTTGCTGACTTGAAGGTATTGGCGGAGTGCTTTTGTTTGTTTTTTAGACTTTTTTTCCTTCTTTTTTTGACAGTGCTTTTTGTTAGTGTGGGTAGCATAACTATTTATTTGTTAATTCGTTATTAGCATCTTTTTCATATGAAAATCTCTTAAAAGGGGCCCGGCATGGTGGCTCATGCCTGTAATCCCAGCACTTTGGAAGGCCCAGGCGGGCAGATCACCTGAGGTCAGGAGTTGGAGACCAGCCTGGCCAATATGGTGAACCACCTTTCTACTAAAAATACAAAAATTAGCTGGGCAAGGTGGCAGACACCTGTAATCCCAGCTGCTTGGAAGGCTGAGGCAGGAGAATCGCTTGAACCTGGGAGGTGGAGGTTGCAGTGAGCCGAGATCTCGCCACTGCACTCCAGCCTGGGCGACAGAGTGAGACTCTCAAAAAAAAATTTTTTTTTTCTTAAAATGTATTTTAAAAGCTTTACATTTTGATTATAGAAACACTTGCATTTGGGCTTGAATTTGAAGCACGCTGAAACGTGTCTTGTTACACAAACATGGTTGTTTATAGTGTGGAAACAGCGGAATGATGGGGGCAGCGGCGCCCAGTGTGTGAGGGCATGCCCTGGAGCTTTAGTGGGTATTTTATACTTCAGACAAAAAAGTAATTTTGATCCTTTGGGGAAAGGAATTTAGGTCGGGAAACCCAAATTTTTTCATACTGTCTCAAAACCAATTAATTGCGACAGAGTTAATTGGAGAAAAATGGAGGATGTGGTGAAGTTTATAGCTATTCTGATGCCTGAATGCCACATTTCATATGACTTAAAACACCCAACGATTAGTCAATAAGTTTATGAAACAGGATTTTAAAAATAGAAGATGTGGTGTGATATTTTATCAAAAATAACTACTGGGCACAGTGGCTCACACCTGTAAAATCACAGCACTTTGAGAGGCCGAGGCAGGAGGCTTTCTTGAAGCCAGGAGTTCACTACCAGTGTGGGCAACATAAGGATACCCCATCTCTACAAAAATTAAAAAATTAGCTGGATGTGGTGGTGCCTGCCTGTAGTCCCAGCTACTGGGGAGGCTGAGGTGAGAAGATCACTGGAGCCTGGGAAGTCAAGGCTGCAGTGAGTGGCGCTACTGCATTTCAGCCTGGGCAAAGGAGTAAGACCTGGTCTCAAAAATAAAATAACTGTCTGGGCGCGGTGGCTCACGACTGTAATCCCAGCACTTTGAGAGGCCGAGGCAGGTGGATCACAAGGTCAGGAGATCGAGGCCGTCCTGGCCAACATGGCAAAACTCCATCTCTCTTAGTAAAAAATACAAAAATTAGCTGGGTATGGTGGTGCTTGCCTGTAGTCCCAGCTACTCGGGAGGCTGAGGCAGGAGAATCACTTGAATCCGGGAGGCGGAGGTTGCAGTGATCTGAGATTGCACCACTGCACTCCAGCCTGGGCAACAGAGTGAGACTCCGTCTCAAAAAAATACAATAAAATAACACATTCAGCTCTGTATTTGTTCACATTTAATAGATTGAACTTTATTATTTGTCAGTGAAGAGGAAAATGTGATCTCACTTGTATTTTCAAAATTTTGCAATCTTTGTCACATTAAAAAAGCACTCTAGTAGATTTGCCTTTTTCTCTTTCACTATTTTTGTTTATGGTTGGTTAGATTGCCTTCATAAAACATAATTATACGATTAAATCTTTTGTGTTCTAAAATGTTTGCATGACTGAAAAAGTGAGGTCTTGACAGTAAAGAAAACCTGTCTTCTCCTCCCGTTGGCCTCAGCTGTGAGGAGTTTGGATATGGACTGGGATTCATGGGATGGAGAGCTACCAATCTCGGTCCCATCCAGAGCTGTTTCCCTTCCCCCGTCATTCTACACTAGCAACTTTCATTTTATGGCATTCAATGATGGGTCAGTTTAAAAGATGATCTATCAAGATACTTAGGAGACGTTAACCTATAGGGGAAATACTTTTACTTTAGAAGTTACTGCTTAATGTTTGTAAAGAGATAGTAATATTAAGCTTTTATAATGCTTTGACAGTATTCACAGGTGAAATGAGTGTATTTTGTTTTAACCTTTGGAAGCCAGCATAAAAATACTCTTAGGGTTTCTAAAACCTGTTTGAGAGTTGGAAAATCGGGTTTTTTTAAAGTACATTTTCAGAATTGAGGTTTAAACTTATACACTTCTGTTTTTCCAGATTGTTTCTACTTAGGTTGGAATCTTAATCTATTTATAGGGTCTCTCGACTGTTTTTAATCCTTGTAGTAATACAAACCCAGATGACAGTCAAGTTTTATTTCTCAGAGAGTTTGTTATTTTTAAGTTGTTTTCTGGCCTGGTACAGTGGGCTCATGCCTATAATCTCAGCACTTTGGGAGGCTGAGACAGAAGGATCACATGACGCCAGGCGTTTGAGACCAGCCTGGGCAATATAGTGAGACCCTGTCTCTACAAAAGAGTGAAAAAAAAAAGGCCAGGTGTAGTGGTGCCTGCCTGTAGTCCCAGCTATTTAGGAGGCTGAGGCAGGAGGATCAATTGAGGCCAGGAGCTTGAGGTTGTAGTGAGCTATGATCATGCCACTGTCCTCCAGCCTGGGCAATAGAATGAGACCCTGCCGATGGATGGATGGATGGTTGGATGGGTCGGTGGATGGGTGGATGGGTGGATGGGTGGATGGGTGGGTGGATGGATGGGTGGGTGGATGGATGGATGAATGGATGGTTGGATGGTTTTCTATCAGAAATTTTTTCCCTAGATTTGAACATGTTTTTCTAAAGTAGCATTCAACATATCAGCATTTTATAGTCATTCGTTGTTACTGTGATTACGGTTTTCTGAAATAGTATTCTTTACAAAAGCAGTTTTGTCTTTCTAAGCACATAAATAGGTCCTCAAGTGACTTTGTCTGATATTGGTGACCTCTGTACCATTTCTCCCAATTGATTGGAACAGTCAGTCAATAATTTCGGGTCACTGTTGGCCTTAGAGGAAGAGCCCAAAGGCAACAAGCAAGGGCGCTGGTGTCCAGTCGCCTTCTAGAAGCATTTTCACTTTCCCTTAAGGTTTCCCTTGATGAACATAGAAGTTATCTGTAGGCGTGACCCAGTGCTGCCTGGGGCAACATTGTATATTAGGCCAAATCTGCATGTCTTACCTTTATGAGAAGCACGCTGGTAGGCCAGTAGAGTTACACGCGCAGTCTGATCTCAGCTGCACTGTCCAGAGAGGCAACACAGTCCAATCAAATAACATTCCTGAGCCCGTTTCTTTACCTGTAAAATAAGCATAACAACATACCCATCTAAAAAGGCAGCTGACTGTAGTTGAGTGGTCTTTCTTTCCTGTGATACTGTCTTTAATTCAGTAATTAGTTTCTTCGCCATACCACGTTTGTTTTTAAATAAGGATTTCTTAAAATGATGTTTTCAGTGTTTAATGCATGATGTTTGAGCAGTATTAATAGCATGTTACCTGACACATTGGGGGACTGGAAGATGACAGTGGCAGCTGATTCGACCCAGAGGTCTCTAATGGTAACATCAGGTGTATTGAAGGGTTACAGCAGAGTGAGTTACTGGTGTGTCCACAAGGAAATGAGCACAGAACTCTCACGACAGCTGTCTTGAGTAGAGTGTGTGCTACAGTTGAATAGCGGACTGCTCCTTTATACACAGGCTCTCTGGTGACTGAATCATCAGTATGTTTCATAATAATGCAGCCCTATTTCTTTAAGCCCATCCATTTTGCACTTGTTAAAAGTATTTGAACAGGCCAGGTGCGGTGACTCACACCTGTAATCCCAGCATTCTGGGAGGCCAAGGTGAGTGAATCACTTGAGGCCAGGAGTTTGAGACCAGCCTGGCCAACATGGCGAAACTCCGTCTCCACCAAAAAATACAAAAGTTAGCCGGGCGTGGTGGTGGGCGCCTGAAATCCCAGCTACTTGGGAGGCTGAGGCATGAGAATTGCTTGAACCTAGGAGGTGGAGGTTGCAGTGAGCCAAGATCTCACCACTGCATTCCAGCCTGGGCAACAGAACAATTCTCCATCTCAAAAACAAAACAAAAAAATATTTGAACATACAGTTATCCAATTTCCCTTGCTTATGTATGCTTACATTTTGTATAAGCTTAAATATCTTTTCCATCTAAGCTTTTATTAATCCCCCTTTTCTTACTTATTTGTATAACGTTAGGTGGCTATTTTCATTAAAAGGTTTTTCTTCAAAGTCTTAAAATAGAATATAGTTCTTGACAGCAATTTGAGAAGGGGATTTATAATGACAATTCAAATGAAGCAAACTAAAAAATAGTGGAGAAAGACAGGAAAAAGCAGTATTACTTGAACCCATCCCAAACAGATAAAATTTCAGATGTAACTAGGAAAAAGTCTGCTAAGGCTCACAATACAGAAATAATTATTGATACTCAAAATAGCTCCAAAGCCCCGCTCACCTTTTGAATGTAGGAAATTGACCAGGAGGTGGCTGTAACTCTTAAGACGGTTCCTTCAGTAATGACCATTTTCTTTTTCAAGATGATGATTATTCTCCACCTTCTAAGAGACCAAAGACCAATGAGCTACCGCAGCCACCAGTCCCGGAACCCGCCAATGCTGGGAAGCGGAAAGTCAGGGAGTTCAACTTCGGTAAGTCCCCGGTGAAATACGTGACCTTTTCCTTCATCTTCTGGGCTCTCGGTGTGACCGATAAAAGTTGCAACATGCTCTGCAGGGGGAAATGCGTTAGCCTGCGTTACTGCATTATAATCTCATCTTTGGAAAGCCAGGAGCATTTTGAAAGTCACATAACAGGCATTGTTTAAGCATAGTCTGGATTTACCAAAGCGTAGGACATTGTACCGTCTGATATTAATTATTTGGCTCGAGGTTAGTGCTAAAGACGTAGTCATTTAGTTACTTCTCTTAGCTTTAAAACCTTTATTTAGAACTATTTCACCCTTGGTTTTCTTTTTCGCTCCTTGTCACTGAGGCTGCTCATCTGTGAGCTCCCAATGGATGATGTATCCTAGGAAGGGACTGAATGAGATATTAGTGGCAAATTATGTTGTGAGTCATATTTTGAATAAACAGAACATGAAGCTTGTATACATTTTGGAAATCACACTTTAATACTCTACTGTCGTAGTCACAATGACTGGATGTGAATTGAATTTTTGTACATTATTTTTATATGTTTATGTTATTTTTTATTATTACGATTTTTTGAGACAGAGTTGCATTCTTTCGCCCAGGCTAGAGTGCAGTGGCACGATCTTGGCTCACTGCAACCTCCGCCTCCTGGGTTCAAGTGATTCTCCCGCCTCAGCCTCCCGAGTAGCTGAGATGACAGGCTCCCATCACCACGCCCGGCTAATTTTTGTATTTTTAGTAGAAAGGGGGTTTCACCATGTTGGCCAGGCTGGTCTCCAACTCCTGACCTCAGATGCTCCGCCCGCTTCGGCCTCCCAAAGTGCTGGGATTACAGGCGTGAGCCGCTGTGCCCGGTCTGTTTTTCGCATTCTAAGTTGCAACTCTATATCTGTTAAGTCTTATTTCCACACAACTAAGACATGTTTTAGGAAGTTTGCTAAAAGACCCCTCTTTATCATGACTTTCCTTTTGTTGTGTTTCATTTGATTGATCTTTTCTGCCCTCCTGCTTTTTAGAAATTAAAAGGCTAAAAAGAGGTGCTAAATGTTAAAACTTCTCTTATAGTCTCCCATGAAACTATTAAAAGTAATGGCAAAAGCCACAGTTACTTTTGCACCAACCTGATAATTCCAACAACTACCAAAAAGGGGAAAGTTCTTTGGAAAGCAGTGAAATGATATGGACAGTTGAGATGTCAAAATGTAGAAAATTAGTCATTACATGTTAGGTCATCTCAAAACTCTGGGGCCACCCCCAACAGTAGGGATTCCTTATTGAGAATTAACTTTTGCTCAATTTTCAGAGAAATGGAATGCTCGCATCACTGATCTGCGTAAACAAGTTGAAGAATTGTTTGAAAGGAAATATGGTATGTCTAAACAGGAAAATTCCTGTAATACTTTGTTGGTGAGCATTTACACAATGGCGTTACTGTTCATCATGGGGGTGATGCGGACAAGCCAGCGTTGCTGGTGAACCTTGCCATACTTAACTTACAAGCTTCTCCTTGTAAGGTTCTTAGCAGAGTCTGCCTAAATATTAGAAACAGGCTTTGTTTCTAGATGACTATAAAGCTAAGGGAAAGTTGTGTTTCTGTAATTATCAGCTAACATTTCTCTTAAACTTTCAGCATTGATATTTGGGAATTTATTTACATATGTACTGCAAAGCTCTGGATTTGGGGGATTTCATTGGAGATTTTTTTTTTTTTTTTTTTTTAATGAGACTGCGTTTTGCTCTTGTTGCCCGGGCTGGAGTGCAATGGTGTGATCTTGGGTCACCACAACCTCCACCTTCCCGGTTCAAGCTATTCTCCTGCCTCAGCCTCCCAAGTAGCTGGGACTAAAGGTGTACGCCACCACGCCCAGCTAATTTTTTGTATTTTTAGTAGAGACAAGGTTTCACCGTGTTGGCCAGGATGGTCTCAATCTCCTGACCTCGTGATCCCGCCCGCCTTGGCCTCTCAAAGTGCTGGGATTACAGGCATGAGCCACCGCATCAGGCCGAAGATTGTTTTTTTAACTGATAGTTTCTCTTAATCTACTTTGTTAAATCTGGTATTCACTGAGATGCCCCTATTGTCTCTACTTTTATCTTTTTTTTTTGAGACGGAGTCTGCAGTGCAGTGATCTGATCTCAATTCACTGCAACCTCCGTCTCCTGGATTCAAGTGATTCTCCCGCCTCATGCTCCCAAGGAGCTGGGACTACTGGCACCTGCCACCATACCCAGCTAATGTTTCTATTTTTAGTAGAGACGGGGTTTCACCATGATGGTGAGACTAGTCTCGAACTCCTGACCTCAAGTGATCCTCCTGCCTCAGCCTCCCAAAGTGCTGGGATTGCAGACATGAGCCACTGCGCCCGGCCTCTGCTTTTATCTTGATGCATAACTGAGCTGACGCTAGATTTCAATTCCTTCTTTGCCCTTATACTATTCTGTCCTATAGCCACCTTTATGTAATGATGAAAGACATTAACAATTTGTTATTATCATCTGTTGGTATATATCAAATGCTTACTGAAAAATAGTAACAACCAGTGAAAACCATCATGTTTTGCAATTTTTATTCTTATTTGGATGACTATTTACTTTGCCATCAACTAGCGAGCTGTAAAATTGTATGATACACAGTTTTAACTGAAATACTTTAGGTGAAAATTTAAACACAAACCATATTGATGGTATTTGTGTTAATAAACTTAAAATGAACATTTTTTTCTTCATCCTGAGTAATATAACCTACCCCTCAATGAAAATCTAGAATTAGAGTAAATTTGCTAATGAATTCAATACCTTTTCCATCATATTTTTAGTGATTTGCTTAAGGTTCTCTTAGTGTTTCTTCTACTTTTTAATAGCTTACGCCTTTTTGCCTGCAGTTTGTTTTGTTTGTCTGTTTGTTCTGAGATGGAATTTCACTCTTGTCACCAATTCTGGAGTGGCGGGACCTTGGCTCACTGCAACCTCTGCCTTCTAGGTTCAAGTGATTCTCCTGCCTGGGCCTCCTGAGTAGCTGGGATTACAGGCTCCCGACACCACCCCCGGCTAACTTTTGTATTTTTAGTAGAGACAGGGTTTCACCCTGTTGGCCAGGCTGGTCTCAAACTCCTGGTCTCAGGTGATCCACCCGCCTCGGCCTCCCAGAGTGCTGGAATTACAGGCATGCGCCACCATGCCCAGCTAATGTATTTTTAGTAGAGATGGGGTTTCTCCATGTTGGTCATGCTGGTCTCAAACTCCTGACCTCAGGTGATCTGCCCATCTCAGCCTCCCAAAGTGCTGGGATTACAGGTGTGAGCCAGTGTGCCCTGCCCGTTATGTTTGATTTTAATACTCCCCATAGTCTTGGCTGTTTACAGCTGCTATATTATTTTACTCTTGGGTAAATAAATCTTAGCAGAAATGTTGTAGTTCAGGAGAATCTTCTGCTTCTGTTATTTATTTATTTTTATTTATTTATTTATTTTTGAGACAGAGTCTTGCTCTGTTGCCCAGGCTTGAGTACAATGGCATGATCTCAGCTCACTGCAATCTCCATCTCCCGGTTCAAGGGAATCTCCTGCCTCAGCCTCCTGAGTAGCTGGGATTACAGGCACCCGCCACACACCCAGCTAAATTTTTGTATTTTTAGTAGAGACAGGGTTTTACCATGTTGGCCAGGCTGGTCTCGAACTCCTGACCTCAGGTGATCCACCTGCCTCGGCCTCCCAAAGTGCTGGGATGACAGGCATGAGCCACTGTGACCAGCTTGCCTCTGTTATTTAAAAGAAATTATTTTTATAAGCCCAATAAGGTTACAGTAATGTTTATGTTTTTAAAATACTGCTTCTTCCATTTAGTACTATATGTATTAAATGATATTACCTGGTGTATTTTTCTGGCTTTGTAATATGGTTCAGATTTCTGTAGGAAGTTGGCCAGGCAAGGTAGCTCATGCCTGTAGTCCCAGAACTTTGGGAGGCCGAGGCAGGGGAATCACTTGAGGTCAGGAGTTTGAGACCAGCCTGGCCAACATGGTGAAACCCCATCTTTACTAAAAATACAAAAAATTAGCCGGGTGTAGTGGCATGCGCCTGTAGTCCCAGCTGCTCGGGAGGCTGAGGCAGGAGAATTGCTTGAACCTGGGAGGCGGAGGTTGCGGTGAGCCAGGATTTTGACACTGCACTCCACCCTGGGCTACAGAGCAAGACTCCGCCCCCCTCCACCCCCAAAAAAAAAATTTCTGTAGAAAGTCTGGCCGTACCCACATTGCCTTAAAGTAATGCGATCTTTCACTGCAGACTTTGATAATCAGAATATTAGCATTTTTGATGTTCTTTTTATTTCCCTCATACTGTTTTTCTTCTGATTCAATTACAGTAACAAGTAAAGATCAAATTATAAAGGTTAAAGAGCAGTAGAGATTTAGTTATTTATTATTCTTTTCTACAAATGTTGCCTAAATGATCTTTCTTTCTCTTTTTGTCCTTAAAGCTCAAGCCATAAAAGCCAAAGGTCCGGTGACGATCCCATACCCTCTTTTCCAGTCTCATGTTGAAGATCTTTATGTAGAAGGACTTCCTGAAGGAATTCCTTTTAGAAGGCCATCTACTTATGGAATTCCTCGCCTTGAGAGGATATTACTTGCAAAGGAAAGGATTCGTTTTGTGATTAAGAAGTAAGACTCTTGGATTCCTGTTGGACTCTTGTCTCAGTTCTGAGTAGTAGGTCTTTTTTGTTGTTGACACATATTCCTTAACCACTAGGGTTATGTGTAATGAAGTTTGAGTTACTTTATGCATTGTTATTTTCCACTTTTTAATTTATCTGGGTCCCACATTGCATCAGTCAGCCAGTGTTGGCATTTGAAGCATGAACACGCCCGCACTGGATTGGCATGCAACTGATATTTTCTTTCACAATTTTCTGCTACTTTTGCTAAAGAACATAGTATCTATGCCTTGTTTTTAGGCCTGAGATTTTTTTTGTTTTTTGAGATGGAGTCCTGCTCTGTTGCCCAGGCTGGAGTGCAGGGGTGTGATCTCAGCTCACCACAAACACCACCTCCCAGATTCAAGTGATTTTCCTGCCTCAGCCTCCCGAGTAGCTGGGATTACAGGCGTGCGCCACCACGCCTGGATAATTTTTTTTTTTGAGAGATGGAGTCCCTCTCTGTCTCCCAGGTGCGATCTGCAGCCTCCGCCTCCCCAATTCAAACAGTTATTCTGCCTCAGCCTCCTGATTAGCTGGGACTACAGGTGTGAGCCACCACGCCCGGCTAATTTTTTGTATTTTTAGTAGAGATGGGACTTCAGCGTGTTACACAGGATGGTCTTGATCTCCTGACCTCATGATCTGCCTGCCTCAGTCTCCCAAAGGGTTGAGATTACGGGTGTGAGCCAATGTACCCAGCCAATTTTTGTATTTTTAGCAGAGACGGGGTTTCACTATGTTGGCCAGGCTGATCACGATTTTTTTTTTTTTTTTTTTTTGTGATGGAGTCTCCCACAGTAATCCAGTCTGGAGTGCAGTGGCGTGATCTCAGCTCACTGAAACCTTTGCCTCCCAGGTTCAGGCGATTCTCTTGCCTCAGCCTCCCGAGTAGCTGGGATTATAGGCATGTGCCACCACGCCTGGCTAATTTTTATATTTTTAGTAGAGACAGGGATTCACCATGTTGGCCAGGCTGGTCTTGAACTCATAACCTCAGGTGATCCTCCCACCTTGGCCTCATAGGTAGGCCTGAGATTTTTAAAGCATATATGAGAATATATGATTATTTTTATAGATGTATGGAGGAAGGTAGTCTTGAGTACAATATGACGTTAAAGGATCCCACTGAAGAGTTTTGTAATATGTTTCAAAGAGCTGTGGGTTGCAAATTGCCTCTTTTTTTTTTTTTTTTTTTTTTTTTTTGAGACAGAGTTTCACTCTTGTTGCCCAGGCTGGAGTGCAATGGTGCATTCTCTGCTCACCGCAACCTCCGCCTCCTGGGTTCAAGCGATTTTCCTGTCTCAGCCTCCCAAGTAGCTGGGATTACAGGCATGTGCCACCACGTCAGGCTAATTTTTTGTATTTTTAGTAGAGATGGGGTTTCACCATGTTGGCCAGGATCTCTTGACCTCGTGATCCACCCACCTCAGCCTCCCAAAGTGCTGGGATTACAGGCGTGAGCCACTGCACACAGCCACAAAGTTGCCTCTTTACTTGTGAGGATACATGCTCCCTGAAGCACCTTATGAGACAATTTGCAGTTATCATTTTGTTTTATTACTCTGTAGAAACCTCAAATTAAGATTTAGTTGTGACTCAGGCACGGTGGCTCACACCTGTAATCCCGGCACTTGGGAGGCTGAGGCATGTGGATCACCTGAGGTCAGGAGTTCAAGACCAGCCTGGCCAACATGGTGAAACCCCATTTCTACTAAAAAATACAAAAATTCGCTAGGCATGGTGGCGGGCACCTGGAATCCCAGGTACTTCGGAGTCTGAGGCAGGACAATTGCTTGAACCTTAGAGGTGGAGGTTGCAGAGAGTTGAGATTGAACCACTGCACCCCAGCCTGGGAAGAAGAGCAAAACTCCATCTCAAAAAAAAAAGCATTTAGTTGTGCTCAAGCATCCAGATTATCTTTTCTTTTCAAAACCGTACTTGCTGACTAAATGTTAAGTATGTGCTAGTGGTTATTTGCTGAATATTTCCTGGTGAACATTGAATATTCTCACCTTTCAGACATGAGCTTCTGAATTCAACACGTGAAGATTTACAGCTTGATAAACCAGCTTCAGGAGGTAGGTCTTCAGTCTTGAGGCAGATCAGAAGATTATGTGCAATAGTTATTTCACACTTAACATTGATTTCTTCTCTCTGTTACCTTCCACATGAAATAGTATGTCTCTCTTTAATTATGTACCATTACAGGAGAATTCATGCTGTCAGAATTCTGTCTGATACTCTCTAGAAGAATATACTCATCTTCTTATTAAATCCATTGTAAATACATGTAAATATTGCATTATTGGGTAGACAGAACTAAAAGAACAGTATTTGTTCTACTTTTGATGCAAGATTTATCTGGCATAATGCATTGAACAGTTTATTATGAAGTCCACATGAGTCAATGGAATAGGCATTCATTGAATTTACATGATACACAGGACATAAAAAGGTTACCTTTTAAAGCATGGAGCCATTTATGTCACCCCTTGATTGTTAGATGTATTTAGTTTTGTTTTGTTTTCTGAGATGGAGTCTTACTCTGTCGCCCAGGCTGGAGTGCAGTGGTGGGATCTCAGCTCACTGCAACCTCCAGTTCCCGGGTTCGAGCAATTCTCCTGCCTCCACCTCCCAAGTAGCTGGGATTACAGTCATGCACCACCATGCCCGGCGAATTTTATATTTTAAGTAGAGACGGGATTTCTGCATGTTGGTGAGGCTGATTTCGAACTCCTGACCTTGGTGATCTGCCCTCCTCGGCCTCCCAGAGTTTTCTGATTATAGGTGTAAGCCACTGCATCTGGCCTGTTAGATGTGTGTTTGTTTGTTTGTTTAAGCCAAAGTCTCCCTCTGTTGCCCAGGCTGGAGTGCAGTGGCACAATCATGGCTCACTGCAACCTCCTCCTCCTGGGTTCAAATGATTCTCCTGCCTCAGACTCCCAAGTAGCTGGGAACACAGGTGCTCACCACCACACCCGGCTAATTTTTGTATTTTTAGTAGAGAAGGGGTTTCACCAAATTGGCCAGGCTGGTCTCGAACTCCTGACCTCAGGCGATCTGCCTGCCTCAGCCTCCCAGAACTTTAGGATTACAGGCGTGAGCCACCTCACCTGGCCTAGATGTGTTTTAAAAGAAATAGAATTGATTTTCTTGCTTTCTTTTGCTCTGGAGCGGAGTGGATCGGGGACAAAACAGAATGGAATCACACTGTTTATATTTACTAAAATGGAAGGATTGCCAGCAAGGTCATATCCTGTAGCAAACGTTACCTGCTAGGTGTTTTTGCTTTTTTTCTAGTTTTATTGGATGGTTCCTTCTTCCTCTTTTGTACAGCGTCCACATTGTTTTAGGAATAAACACATTCTAGAATCTTAGGAATAATTTTATTATTCTGCCTTTTTTCTTTTTGAGATGGAGTCCCGCTCTGTTGCCTAGGCTAGAGTGCAATGGTGCAATCTCAGCTCACTGCAGCCTCTACCTCCTGGGTTCAAGCGATTCTCCTGCCTCAGCCTCCCAAGTAGCTGGGATTACAGGCATTTGCCACCACACCTGGCTAATTTTTGTATTTTTTAGTAGAAATGGGGTTTCACCATGTTGGCCAGGCTGGTCTCGAACTCCTGATTGCAAGTGATTCCCCCCCACCAAAGTGCTGGGATTACAGGCGTAAGCCACTGCACCCAGCTACGAATCTTGGAAATCATTTTAGTCACAGGAAAAGAAAAACATACCTACCATTTTATAATAAGAATATTAAATAATGAAAGTTCTTAAATCCATTAAATTGAGAAAACTTGTATTACTGTTATTTTGACAGTAAAGGAAGAATGGTATGCCAGAATCACTAAATTAAGAAAGATGGTGGATCAGCTTTTCTGCAAAAAATTTGGTAAGTATGTTTTTTTTTTATTACCCCTTCAACTAAAGTGTATAGTGAGTAATGTTTTTTAAAATGTTGTTTTATTTTAGGAAAGTAAATACAGTGAATAGGACTCACCTCCAGTTTTCTATCTCTCTTTTTTTTTTTTTTTTTTTTTTTGAGAGGAAATCTCGCTCTGTTTCCCAGGCTAGAGTGCAGTGGCGCAGTCTCAGCTCACTGCAACCTCCTCCTCCCGGGTTCAAGCAGTTCTCCTGCCTCAGCCTCCCAAGTCGCTGGGAATACAGGTGCCTGCCACCACACCCAACAAATTTTTGTATTTTTAGTAGAGATGGGGTTTTGCCATGTTGGCCAGGCTGGGCTCAAACTCCTGACCTTACCTGATCTGCCTGCCTCGGCCTCCCAAAGTGTTGGGTTACAGGTGTGAGCCATCATGCCCAGCCCCCATTCCATGAATTCTTTGTGGAAAGTTGTTTCCTTAAAATGGCATGCTCACGAGGTTGAAGGGGTAAAGAACATTGGTTTCCTGGTTGAAGTACAGATGAATGTCCTGAAATGTGCCCGTTTGTAGCGGCCAGTGGAGGAGGGTTATTATGGTCCTGAACAGTTAGTAACAAAAGACTGCTTCCAGATAGTATTTAGGTGATGTTCCCTATTGTGTATCGTGATTTTCTTTCTCTCTTTTCCTCTTAAGGATACTGAAAAACAAGGTTTATTCTTTTAACATCTCAGAGATATTAAGATGGTCTGAGGACCAGGACACTGATACCTGCCAAAATCTGGCTGTTGATGATGGGTCGTTTCTACTTGTCTTTGCTGTATGAAGTCTATTCAATAGTTAATAAATACATTTCTAGAGTTTTTTCAATTAAAAAAAAATTGACCTGTGCCTTGCTTTGGATTGTACTAAAATCTGATTTCGGTATAAATGTCGTCTCCCGAATTGCTTTGATTTTGTCTAGCGGAAGCGTTGGGGAGCACCGAAGCCAAGGCTGTTCCGTACCAAAAGTTTGAGGCACACCCGAATGATCTGTACGTGGAAGGACTGCCAGAAAACATTCCTTTCCGAAGTCCCTCATGGTATGGAATCCCAAGGCTGGAAAAAATCATTCAAGTGGGCAATCGCATTAAATTTGTTATTAAAAGGTAAGATGATCATATGCAGAAAGAGTTTCAGTGTCTTCCCTGAGAATAGATTAATTTGATGAAGACGAGTCTTTTGTTTACCTCATCATGACTATTTTATATTTACGATGAAGGCATTAATGTTTAGATTCACTTATTGAACAAATACTTGGTAGTATAAGCATCAGATGTGCAAAATTGTGTCTAACAAGAATGCCTTACCTTGTGAGGATTCATACAAAGAAGAATGCAATGAAGGTCAGGCACGGCGGCTCACACCTGTAATTCCCGTACTTTGGGAGGCTGAGGCGGGTGGATCACTTGAGGTCAGGAGTTCAAGACCAGTCTGGCCAACATGGTGAAACTCCATCTCTACTAAAAATACAAAAATTAGCTGGATATGGTGTCGTGTGCCTGTAGTCCCAGCTACTTGGGAGGCTGAGGTTAGGGAATTGCTTGAACCCAGGAGGCGGAGGTTGCAGTGAGCCAAGATTACGCCACTGCACTCTAGCCTGGGTGACAGAGCAAGACTCCATCTCAGAAAAAAAAAGGAAAGAAAAATGCAATGAAGAATTACTGAGCATTTTAAGAGGAGAAGGCGAGGATGGCGTACCCAGTTCATTCACTTGTACATCCAGAAGAGAGGGAAGGTGTTTCAAGTCAAGGAAATCATATGAGTAGGGGCAGGAGTTGGCAAATCTGTCCGAATATCCACATATCTCACCCATTGTGTGTGGAGTGAGGAGTGCCATGTGGGTGTGGCGGGATCGCATGGGTAGATTTGGGTGGGCAAGTGGAGGAAGGCCTCAGATCTTAGAAAAGCAGAAGCAGTCATGAAATGGTCTGGAAGCAGATCCCTCTGAAAATAATTTGGATCTGCCCTTTAGAAAGGTTATTGTGGCTTGATTTTGAAGGGTAACACAGTGGGTAGTTTGGATGCAGGGGTAGGAACAGAAGGCCTCTCTCCACTCATTGAAGGGATGCTGAAGGGAAACCTTGCTTACTGATTGGGATCGTGCCTCTGTGTGTTTGTTGGGACTGAGTTATAAGGGAGAGGAAAGGTTTAAGAGAAGATAGCAAGCTGCTTCTGGCTGTGCCCTGGGACAGTTCAGCTGAGATTCGGAAGCAGAACTGAGCCGCTCTGGGGGAAAGTGACTTTTGCATGTTTAGCTTAAATATAAGATGTCTTTGAAGGTCTCACCTGAATGTCTGAAAATTGCCATTTTCAAAATAAACTCAAGTCAGCAAAGTGATTTTTTTCACTACAAAATGAAGTCAGAATGAACCACATTTAAAAATAATTGGCAGTGCACAGTGGTGTGAGAAAGGCCCATGAGTTGCTTGTAAACGCTTTGTGACTAATACCAACTCTGTTTTTCAGACCAGAACTTCTGACTCACACTACCACTGAAGTTACTCAGCCGAGAACAAATACACCAGGTAAAGTACTTGTGAAATCCTTCTTTAAAAACATGGATCAATACTTTTAGGCTTTTAAAAATTAATGTCATCTTTTAAAATGATGGAAGTCCTCCTTTCCCCGCCTCCCCAAAAAATCGTTTGCAGAAGCTCAATCCAGGCACTTCTTATCAGTGTAAACACCGGCAGTGTGTGGATAGCTCAAGCTTTGAACTTAGACCAGTGTTACCCACGAGAAAGAGAGTGTGCACCCCAAATGCAAGCCACTTATGTAATTTTACACGTTCTCGTTCAGCCTGTAATCATTATAAAGAAACACACGGCCCGGCACGGTGGCTCACGCCTGTAATCCCGGTACTTTGGGAGGCAGAGGCGGGCAGGTCACAAGGTGAAGAGATTGAGACCATCCTGGCCAACATGGTGAAAGCCTGTCTCTACTAAAAATACAAAAAAAAAAAATTAGCCGGGAGTGATGGTACGCACCTGTAGTCCCAGCTACTTGGGTGGCTGAAGCAGGATAATAGCTTGAATCTGGGAGGTGGAGGTTGCAGTGAGCCAAGATCACACCTCTGCAGTCCAGCCTGGTATCAGAGTGAGACTCTGTCTCAAAAACCAAAGGAAATAAAAGAAAAAAAATAAAAAGGAAATAGACAATGGAGTATTTCACAGTCCTTATTTCATAAGCATATATTCTTTATTTGACAATTTGCATGTCTTTCATACCCACAGCATATTTCAATTCCAAGTAGCCTCATTTGAAACATTTCAACTGCTCGGGGATGGTACCTACTATCTGCATTTAGACCTTAATGTTTATTCATAGGCACCCTGTTCCTAAAATGGCAAAGACTATAACTCTGGCCTGCACACAAATACCAGCCTAATAGGAAAGATGTAAGAAGTCTCCGTTCAATGAATGATGTTATTTTCCTTATTAGAGCTCTAAGTGTGCCTTTATTATTTCTTTCCAATCGTTTTTTTTTTTTTTTTTTTTTTTTTTTTTTGAGACAAAGTCTTACTCTAGCCCAGGCTGGAGTGCAGTGGTGAGATCTGGGCTCACTGGGGCCTCTGCCTCCCAGTTTCAAGCAATTCTCCTGTCTCAGCCTCCTGAGTAGCTGGAGCTGTAGGCATGTGCCATCGCGCCTGGCTAATTTTTGTATTTTTAGTAGAGATGGGGTTTTACCATGTTGGCCAGGCTGGTCTCGAACTCCTGACCTCAGGTGATTTACCTGCCTTGGCCTCCCAAAGTGTTGGGATTACAGGTGTGAGCCACCATGCCCAGCCTGTTTCTCTTTGTTTCCCTTTGTTAATGTCAGAGTAAGTGACCACAATTTGTAGATCATCAGCCATCTTAGGAACTTCTGTTGCCAAGAAGCCATAAATGGCCATACCCTGTAGCGTGAAGTGTTCTGTTGTCAGGAAGTGAGTGTTTGGAATCAGGTATGAAATTTGTGTGTGTATTGGGTGTTTAAAGATTCGTGCAGTTAATCATGCTCATGAATACTAAGGTGAACAGATGTTTCAAGTTGGGTTAATGGGTGTGTCCTAAAATACTGCTCCTTCAGTTCTCACAGGGCCTTGTGGCCATTCGTGAAGGTCAGTCAGTGTGCCACATGGATTTTGTGTGGATTACGGCATGGAACGTGGTTGAGAAATTCTGTAGGAGGGTAATAATGTTACCCTGGTCCAGGAGTCCTGCACTGGAGAAGGTGAAAGTCAGTGCTTCACTCATAGGTTAACCTCAGCATGCTTTTGATTTGGTCAAGGAAACAAAGTATTAGTGAAGAATCGAAGATTGGAAGTGACACATTTTTTTGCTCAGGGAAGTAATGGAGAAAGAAAAATCTTCCAGGAGGTAGGTCTTCAGTTTGGATGAATCTGAACATGATGAAACTTGTAGAAACCTTCATTTCTCAAGACAAAGCTCAAATTCAAGACTGTGAGGCGTGCACTCAGCGCTTTTGTCAGGGGCAGTTGTGACAGTGACTGCAAAAGCCTGCATAGTGCAAAGCCTGTACTATATAAAGAATGCGCAAGCGCCGTAGAAGTCACTGCAAGGATTGGGTGCTGGCACAGTGTGGGACCTGCCATGGTCACCAGAGCGCAGCCACCACAAGGAGAATCTCCACTTTTGCCGTCACTAATAGCACTTGACTTTGTCCCATTCATAGAAGATCTTGGAAGGAGTAAAAGCTGCTTGGTGGTTCCTCATTCCGACGTAACCTTACTTGGCCTGCCTGTGGACCATGCATTAGTCTTTGGACGGGACAATTCAAGTCACAGACCACATGACAAAAGAATTTTGTGGCCATCAGAATTGTCTGCTTAAAGACAGCATGGGTGCACATTGTCCTCAGCTTGGTGAAAGGGAGCTGTCACACCTGAGAAGGTGGTGGAGCCAGGGTCATGATAGAGTGGGAGGTGGCACCTGACTCTGTGAGGAGGGGTGTGACTTCCTGCCTGGGAGGAGCCAGTGCCAGAGGAGGAGGTGGGGGCGGGGCAGAAGAGGAGGCTGAGCGGCAAGTGAAGAGACGCGCTTGACCTCAGAGGAGAGTCCAATGTCTTTATTGGTGGTATTCAAATGTGGTTCATACCGGAGTTATTTTCTGTGCCTGAATGAACTCCTCTGAAATCCACGGGGAAAAAGCAACTCACGTTAAACTCTTGAGATGCTAAGTTTTCTTTTAAAGTAAAGGGAATGTTACAAGATCTTCAGACACCACCAACCTTTAGCGATATTTTCAGTCCTTCTCCAACATTTTCCGCTGCGTTTGTCACAGTCAGAGATGAACTGCACGCTGAGGCGAACTCTCCACCCCCGACCCTTTCCTCTCTCTCTTTATCCCATCTTGCCTTATCCAGGAACACTCCAGTCATTCTCCAAGTCCATCTCTGCCCTCGTCCGCACCCCCTCCACCCCAGCCCTGGACACCGTCCACTTGAGCGTTTTTTGTTTTTGGGCAAGAAAATAAACCCCATGGTCACTGTGAGTGATGTTGAGTGCCATCTCCCTTTTACCATGGCTTGCTTTTTTTTTGATGTGATTTTTTCCTTTTATGTCTTTTGCTTTAAGCCATTCGTGAAATTGCACAGTGATTTCTGGGGTGGGGACAGAAGGAAGGCGGTGGTAAAGGTCATTGGTGCTGTGGCCCAGTCGGCTGGAGGAGGTGCGGGGCAGGGTGTCCCCGCACTGGGGCAGCTGGAAGAGCTTGGATGGCCCCGTGGGCAGGTAGGTGAGTTTTGACCCCGCGGGCAGGTGGGTGAGTTCTGTGAGTCGGAGGGCCGGTACGCAGTGTCCTCCATGGTTCCAGCTTGTGGGCTTCATCAGGCCGTCACCTGCAGTGGCCACTGAGCTGGCAATGAACTCTACTGCTTTTGAGTTGCCCTCGGCAGAGATGATGGCCACCGCCTTCTGCTGCTCAGCTTTTGCCACCACAGATCTGGCCCTCTCTCCTCCCTGCCGAGCTACCTATTTGGCTTCCACTGCTTCTGCAAACGCCTTCCTGAAGGTCAGATCCAAGGTCGTAGCGTCCGGGAGGAGCCCAAAGGTTGCTGCCTGCTCTGAAGTTGATTGCTCACCTCTCTAGAGCTCAGCTCCCTCTGCGTGATCCGTTCTCCAGCATCAGCCGAGCCACCGCTGGCTCGAGGAGCTCTGTGGTGATGGACGGCGGCACACTGTCTTCATCAGCGTCTCTGATGCTCAGAAGATGCTCAGACCTGGCCAGCAACAGGCGGGAAGAGGACGCCCAGTGTGATGGTGACTGTCTTTGCTCACAGTGATGACTTTGCTCACAGCGAAGAACAGCAGTCAGAGACAATTGGTTCCTTCTCCCATGGGATGAGAAAGTGAGTTTCTCAGTTCATCACAGTGTCCTGAGCTCCATGGACCTGGTGGAAGATGACAGCTCTCTGTCCAGCATCACGGTGTAGACGGCAGAGTTCCCCACGCCTCCTGCAGCAGCTAAGGCCAGGCCAGACTCGGCAGCTGTGTTTCTGTCTGCTGGACCCACGCACACCTGCTTCCACTCCAACCCCCACACGAATTCCATCCCTGTATCATTGATTTCTGATGGGAAAACTCGCTTTGATTGGTGAAGTGTTGCTTTCTGTGGATTTCTAGGCACACATCTGTTAGATCAAACAAGGACTGCCTGTAGAGAAAGCAAATAGAAGTGAAGTCGCTCTTGTTTGAGCTGGTGTGGGAGCACTTGAACTTTACGCAGCTGGCCTCCCTGCCCTGACAGAGTTCCCTTGAGGGACTTCTCCAAGGAGCAATGTGTGAGAAGCACTGAATTTGAGCACTCTTTCATGTGGGCAAATTTCATTTTATTTACAATGTAAACTTAAATTTAAATTCTGTCTTTCTAGGCCAGGTGTGGTGTCTCATACCTGTAATCCCACCACTTTGGGAGGCCAAGGTGGGTGGATCACTTGAGGCCGGGCATTTGCAACCAGCTTGGCCAACATGATGAAACCCAGTCTCTACTAAAAATACAAAAATTGGCCTGGCGTGGTGGCGCACGCCTGTAATTCCAGCTACTTGGGAGGCTGAGGCAGGAGAATTACTTGAACCCGGGAGGTTGCAGTGAGCTGAGATCGTGCCATTGCACTCCAGCCTGGGCGTCATAGGGAGACTCTGTCTCTCAATAAATAAATAAGTAAATTCTGTCTCTCTGCAGTTTTTCTGTTATTTGGCAAGTATGGAAATTATTCATTTCTTAAGACCCCCAATTTTTGTTTTTAACAAAACTGAATTAAGAGAATCACTACAAGCAAGGGTAACATTCTAGGGAAATCCATTCTGATTTGCAATAGCACCCATCAATAACATGGTTAATTGGGCTTATTTTTGTTTTCCAGTCAAAGAAGACTGGAATGTCAGAATTACCAAGCTACGGAAGCAGGTGGAAGAGATTTTTAATCTGAAATTTGGTAAGTAACATCCAGCATTTATGTCTTTAAGAACATATCAATGAAGGGCCATGTCTGAATGAAGTATAGAAGTTCAGGACCTGAAGCAGGAAGGTCCCAGAAACTCAGTTTTCCACCACCACACCTGCTAGTGAAAACAAGCAGACGACTTCATTTCTCTTGGATTCCGCCTTCTCAGTTGTCAGAATGGGAGAGGAAGGGAGGCATTGGGTTAACTCGCATTTCCACTGTCTGAACTTCTAATCTGGCTAACACCCATGTGGCAAATAGGTTTCATCATTTGTTTCAGCTTAGATTTGTTGACAGCGGTTTCCTGGAGTGCTGTCTTGAGAAGGATTCTGAGGAGGCTCAGCAAGAGTGTTTCAGTTGATTGGGTGTATCTGTCATGGAGAAGGAAGTAAGGAGTGGGCAGCGGTAGCAGCATTCCCGGGGCGTTCCTGTCCATTCTCTCAATCTGTGCTGTTGACGTTTCTTGTCCCAGATCAGGAGTCCTCACTCCCCTGCCTCTGACCGCTCCAACTGAGTGCTGCTTAGCTGTGTGGTAGACACTGCCTGTTGTTGAACAGACACCCTTCCTCTCGATGATAACACAAAGGCCGGCAGGGGTCGCTCCTGTGTGGAACGGCCTTCCGTCATTTCTGCCCCGAGCACAGAGGTCATTTTGACTAATAACTCTCCTTTTGATTTAAAGTGTTCAGATGTTCCTCCTAAAATCCTTCCTTTTTAGGCTCGTTCTTCAGATTTGCCCAATATCCTAAGCAAAATGCCTTCCATATGAAGCGGATATTGCTCCATCGTAGGGAATTTGTCCATGATGTACTTGGGAATGCAGATACGAATAAAAGAATGTCCGTGTCAGATGTGATCCTCCACACGTTACGTTCTCTTGCACTTTCAGCTCAAGCTCTTGGACTCACCGAGGCAGTGAAAGTACCGTATCCCGTGTTTGAATCAAACCCCGAGTTCCTGTATGTAGAAGGCTTGCCAGAGGGAATTCCCTTTCGAAGCCCTACCTGGTTCGGCATTCCACGACTTGAAAGGATTGTCCGTGGGAGTAACAAAATCAAGTTCGTTGTGAAAAAGTAAGTGCTCTTTGCCACTGTGGTCACTTCTGGAATTAATAAAATGACGTTTTTGTTAAAATGGTTTTCTAGCCAGAGGTGACAGGTGTGGGTGTGAGTCCTTGATGGAAAAGCCTGGCTCTGAGCTGCAGTCCTGGCGCCGTCCATTGCCCCTGCAGTCCCCCAGCCTGTCCTCCGTCATCTTCATCAGTGCCAGGAAAATAGTGACGATGGCCTCCGAGGTGTCACTGTGAGGCACTGTGGTGACTCACAGTATGCCTGAGTACTTGAATGGAAGTTTAACTTGAGGGTTTTTTAAAATTATTATTTTAAATTTTAAGACAGAGTTTCACCATGTTGGCCAGGCTGGTCTTGAGCTCCTGACCTCAGGTGATCCACCCGCCTCAGCCTCCCAAAGTGCAGGGATTACAGGCGTGAGCCGTCGCGCCCAACCTAATGACTGAGTTTCTTATCTAAATTTCTGCAGAATTTTAGTGTCTAGGAAAGTACACTAGCGTTATTTTTTTTCAGGAAAGAAGGCATTTATTTACTCTTCATAAAATCACTTACCAGTCATGGGAAGGAAAAATCAGGGTTTTTTGTCCACAACAATAGGAATTATTGTTGTGTTACATGATGATTCTGTGAACCCGTTTAGAAAAAAAAAGCCTGGTCACATCACGATGGTTGTACTAGCTGTGAGACACCATTGTACTGGTTCCTGTAACATTTCTTGGTTTTCTTTCTAGACCTGAACTAGTTCTTTCCTACCTGCCTCCTGGAATGGCTAGTAAAATAAACACTAAAGGTAAGAGATGATGTGTACTCTATTCTGTTTGAGTGCATTAAGACATTCTTTATCCGGATTCCTGAAATCATATGGAATTGTTGGCCAGTATCTTTGTGGGGTTTGTAATTGGTTACTTTGCTTCTTAAGGCATTTTATTTAATGGGCCTCTTTTTCTTTCTTTCTTTCTTTTTTTTTTAAAAAAAAAAAACATTTCACTGGAAATGTCACATTTGCAATCCTCCTTCATTCATGTTTTCACAGCTTTGTTGAGCCCCTGTGGAGGATTGCACTACAAGTTTAATTCTGCAGGTTTCTTTGAAAAGAGCCAAACTGTATGAATTTTAATACTCTGCTCTTATAAAGCATCTCCTTCTGTATTTTTTTGCCCTAAAATATACTAAAGTAATTCTGGCTTCTTTTACAGCTTTGCAGTCCCCAAAAAGACCACGAAGTCCTGGGAGTAATTCAAAGGTTCCTGAAATTGAGGTCACCGTGGAAGGTAAGGGCCAGTGTTTCTATTGATTCTCCAGTCTACTAGTTAGGTCACTTCACTAGCTGTATGTTTATACAGATGAAGTTAATAAAACTAGTTCTACATGTGAACAACTGTCTGTGATAAAGCTACATTTCTGAATGTTTCTAATTGAAAATTTTTAAACCAGTAACAGAAAACAGATAACATGGATCACATCATAAACTGCTCCCAAGCAAAGCTGTAAAATGCTGTTTCTTTATCATAACAAATAAGGGTGCAGAGTCACATGGAATGTCTTATCTTTTTATTCCTCTTCATTTTGTTTCTATTCTTTTAAGGAAAGAAAGTTTAGCAGTGCCTTGAATGAAAGTATTTTCTTTTTTTTTCTTTTGTTTTTTTTGAGATGGAGTCTTGCTCTTATACCCAGGCTGAGTGCAGTGGTGCGATCTTGGCTCACCACAGCCTCCACCTCCTTGGTTCAAGTGATTCTCCTGCCTCAGCCTCCCAAGTAGCTGGGATTACAGGTGCCTGCCACCTCGCCTGGCTAATTTTTATCTTTTAGTAGAGACGGGGTTTCACCATGTTGTCCAGGCTGGTCTCGAACTCCTGACCTCAAGTGAGCCATTGCACCCAGCTGGTTCTCATCTTTTCAGGCTCACAGTGTTAAAATACTGTATGTAGTACCAAAGCCAATCTCCAACCAGCTGTCAAGTAAGGGTATTTCTTCCATCTCTTCATAAATGCAGAAGGAAATAATTGCATTATGATCATTATTTTTTTTTTTGAATCAGAGTCTCACACTGTCAGCCGGGCTGGAGTGCAATGGTGTGATCTCGGCTCACTGCAACCTCTGCCTCCTGGGTTCACACAATTCTCCTGCCTCAGCCTCCTGAGTAGCTGGGACTATAGGTGTGCACCACCACGCCTGGCTAATTTTTTGTTTTTTTAGTAGAGACAGGGATTCACTATGTTGGCCAGACTGGTCTCTTAACTCCTGACCTAGTGATTCACCCTCCTCAGCCTCTCAAAGTGCTGGGATTACAGGCTTGAGCCACCACACCCGGCCTGGTGTTAACTTTTTAATGTAGTCAGGCGCGTGGGTGTAGAGTGTGACTTCACTTAAGTAAACCCAGAATGCCAGTGATTCATTCACTTAGCGTAAGAACAAGATCGTCCCGCCAGCTCAGTCGTGTCGTCTGCTCCTGTGTCTTGTCTTGCCCACTTGTTTGTAAAAGGTTGCTTCATGAGTTTACAGTATAATAAGCAGGGATATTGGCCTGGTAGAAAACTGTGGTTCTGGAATGTTCTGATTTCCTCTGTGTGGATGCACCCGCCAGGTAAAACAGCTGCTAAAGCCAGGTGGTCCGGCACCCCTTGCTTTCATTACCAGCTTCTAAGGAAGCGGTGGTCCTTACTCAGGAGTTCTGACATCATTAACGACTGGAAAGTTGGGTCGGAACGCTGTATAGGGGATGGTGTGCTGCCTGCCTGCCATCCCTTGCTCAGATCTGTGAAGTGATTCGTGAAGCTCCTGTCCACAGCATGTCAGGGGGCGAGGGCACCGAGGAGACAGACTTGGAAGGTTGATGCCCAGCACCACCGCCCACCAGGTTATGCAGCCCCTGTGGCCCTGCGTTCCACAGCTAAAGCGGAGATGGTAATAGTGCCTGTGAAGAATGAATTGGTTAGCACACAGGGCACTCTTGGTATGGTGACCAGTATCCACTTTTTTTTTTTTGAGACAGAGTATCGCTTTTTAGCCTAGGCTGGAGTGCAGAAGCATGATCCCAGCTCACTGCCATCTCCGCCTCCCCGGTCCCGATTCAAGCAGTTCTCCTGCCTCATCTTCCCGAGGAGCTGAGATCACAGGCAGGTGCCACCACGCCCAGCTAATTTTTGTATTTTTAGTAGAGACGGGGTTTCACCACATTGGCCAGGCTGGTCTTGAACTCCTGACCTCGTGATCCGCCTGCCTTGGCCTCCCAAAGTGCTGGGATTACAGGTGTGAGCCACCATGCCCTGCCTCCAGTATGTACTCTTAGCTATTGATAGTATTTCTCAAAATTTGTTTATCAAGCAAAAGTCATTATGCAAAGATAGGCATACAGAGTAAATAACTCACTTCAAATTGAGGTGAAAGCCCAGAGCCCATACAAACGTTTCTGCAAATGAAGGAATTTGCAGTTTTGAGATGTATCCTAAGAGTGTTTTATAACTTAAAGAATTCAGATAAACCTTAACTTTTCTTTATTCTTATATTATCTCGACTCTTTCATTCCTATGTTGAAAAATAGCTTACTTTGATTGTTCATTAGATGTCCCTAAATAAGAAAGGCAAGGTCTGGGGTTTATATGGGTAAATAGAGCTAGCACTCATTTTCCTGTAGTAGAAAAGAGCTGACAAATTTGAGCATTGTTTTTTTCTTTTGAGATAGAGTCTCACTCTATCGCCGCCCAGGCTGGGGTGCAGTGGCACAATCTCAGCTCACTGCATCCTCCATCTCCCAGAGTCTAGTGATTCTCCTGCCTCAGCCTCCCTAGTAGCTGAGACTACAGGCGCTCACCACCATGCCTGGCTAATTTTTGTATTTTTAGTAGAGACGGGGTTTTGCCATATTGGCCAGGCTGGTCTCGAACTCCTGACCTCAGGTGATCCATCCGCATCAGCCTCCCAAAGTGCTGGAATTATAGGCATGAGCCACCACACCCGGCCTTGAGCATAATTTCTGAGTTGTAAGAATTGAAAGAAAGGATATGTCAGAGCTGATGGAGAATCCAAAAGAAAGCTTCATCGTAGAGATAGCGGTATCTAAAGTTGTGCCTCTGTTGAGGCGTTAAAAGCAAAACATGTAAGCAGACACAGGAAACCAAAAATGAGATGATTTCAAAAAGGCGTGGTGATGCACTGAGTGAGATTAACTATCTCAGACCAGCCAGTAAGCGAATTCCCTTTTGGGTGGAAATACCAGGCTGCAGGGGCGGAAATGGAAAAATGGGTTTCTGTGGAAGCCTCAGGAATGACAGGAATGCCGATTTCCATTTGAACCCAGCTTTGTTTTCTGGCACAGGCTAGACTTGAAGATTGTAGCCTAGAGACACCTGCGTCATTAAATGTGTGTTGATTATCATTATTTTCACTCCTTTAGGCCCTAATAACAGCAATCCTCAAACCTCAGCTGTTCGAACCCCTACCCAGACTAATGGCTCTAACGTACCCTTCAAGCCACGAGGGAGAGAGTTTTCCTTTGGTAAATATGCGTTTTATTTTTCTTTCTTTAATCGTTTAAATAGAAGGAGTTAATCATGTTTTATTTTACCAGGTGAATCGTTCTTACTGGTGAGTTGGTATACATCAAAGGTGAACGGAATGGACTATAGAACCAGACTGCCTGAGTTCAGATCTTTGTTCAAATCTGATGCCACTTCGGCAGGTGAATGCTGCCTGCCTCAGTTTCCCTTCATGCAAAATGGGGATAACATTACTTTCTTTCTCATGAGGTTATTATGAGGTCATAAGTACTGTCATTTAAAGTACTGAGAACCATATCTCGAATGTAGTAGACACTATAATTTGTGGGGGCATTTTGGGGGTTTTCATTTGGTTTTTTCTTTATTTCAGCATTTGTTCACTTATTTGTAGCCAACATAAAAGTAATGTATGGAAACAGTTTTTGTGTGTTTGTATCAGGATAGGAGTAATTGTCTAGTCATATAGTGGTAAAAGATTATTCTTTTTTTTGAGACCTGCCTGCAGTGTAGTGGTGCCATCTCGGCTCACTGCAACCTCCGCCTCCTGGGTTCAAGCGATTCTCCTGCCTCAGCCTCCCGAGTAGCTGGAACTACAGGCGCCCACCACCGTGCCCAGCTAATTTTTATATTTTTAGTAGAGACAAGGTTTCACCATCTTGGCCAGGATGGTCTCTGTTTCTTGATCTCATGATCCGCCCACCTAGGCCTCCCAAAGTCCTGGGATTACAGGCGTGAAGGATTATGCACTTTTTATTTCTTCTTTTTTTTTTTTTTGAGATGGAGTCTCACTCTTGGCACCCAGGCTGGAGTGCGGTGACATGATCTCGGCTCACTGCAACTTCCACCTCCCTGGTTCAAGTAATTCACTTGCCTCAGCCTCCTGAGTAGCTGAGATTACAGGCACATGCCACCACACCTGGCTAATTTTTTTTTGTATTTTTAGTAGAGATGGGGTTTTACCATGTAGGCCAGACTGGTCTCAAACTCCTAACCTCAGGCAATCCGCCCACCTCTCAGAGTGCTGGGATTACCAGCATGAGCCACCGTACCCGCCTTATTTCTTCTTGAAGATGCACAAAGAAGATGAAACATTCCTGCCTGTGAATGTATGTTGATAAGTACTGTGATAAATATTGCAATTTAACTATCTTATATTCTATATGCAGAGGCCTGGAATGCCAAAATCACGGACCTAAAACAGAAAGTTGAAAATCTCTTCAATGAGAAATGCGGTAAGTCTGTCTTGAAACATTCTTACTGAAGCTTGGGGGTGCCTTCATGGAGTAGAAGGGAGCAGAGTGAGATACTGGACGTTGGCGTGGACTGTCCTTGGTGGTGTGTGGGTTTTTCAGGCTTGAATGGCGTCATTACTCCCATGTTTTGTTCTGTGTACGCGGCTATTTTGCAGGGGAAGCTCTTGGCCTTAAACAAGCTGTGAAGGTGCCATTCGCATTGTTTGAGTCTTTCCCAGAAGACTTTTACGTGGAAGGCTTACCTGAGGGTGTCCCGTTCCGAAGACCCTCTACTTTTGGCATTCCAAGGCTGGAGAAGATACTCAGAAATAAAGCCAAAATTAAGTTCATCATTAAAAAGTAAGGGAATCAGATGGAGTGGGGTTAGCGTGAGTGGGTCGTGTTTGACACTGAGAGATAGGTACGTGGGTTCGTGTTTGTGGCAGGGCTGAGTTAGTCAGAAAAGCCCTTTTTTAAGCTGCACTCTTGTATATGTTCCCAATTTTCTGGCCAGGCGCAGTGGCTCACACCTGTAACCCCAGCACTTTGGGAGGCAGAGGCAGGCAGACCATCTGAGGTCAGGAGTTAGACCATTCTGGCCAACATGACGAAACCCGTCTTTACTAAAAATACAAAAATTCGCCGGAGGTGGTGGCGCGTGCCTGTAATCGTAGCTACTCGGGAGGCTGAGGCAGGAGGATCACTTGAACCGGGAGGTGGAGGTTGCAGTGAGCTGAGATTGCACCAGTGCATTCCAGCCTGGGCGGCAACAGCAAAACTCCGTCTCAAAAACAAAAACAAAAACAAAACAAAAAAAAAAAAAAAAGAAAAGGAAATTTTCCTTCTGGGGCTAGTAGAAGGGAAGGAGGACTCCAGCCTACCACAGAGATAACGACTTTTGGTTGCTAAATGTACACAGCCATGTTGTTACTGCTTGATGCTGCTGGCATCTGAGCCGCTATTCAGTTTTCTGAAGTCCTTTTATTTCTCCAACTTAATAGAATATTTTTAATTTCTCCTGCTTGCTTGAACATGTATGGATTAGGCTAACATAATTAAAATAAATAGGAATGGGCCTGGTTCAGCCATAAATCCCAGCACCTTGGGAGGCCAAGGTGGGCAGATAACTTGAAGTCAGGAGTTCGAGATCAGCCTGGCCGACATGGTGAAACCCCATCTCTACTAAAAATACAAAAAAAAAAAAAAAAAAATTAGCCAGGCATGGTAGCAGGCGCCTGTAATCCCAGCTACTCGGGAGGCTGTGGCAGGAGAATCACTTGAACCCAGGAGGCAGAGGTTGCAGTGAGCCAAGATCGTGCCACTGCACTCCACCCTGGGCAACAGAGCGAGAATCTGTCTCAAAAAAAAAAAAAGAAGAATTAGAATTTTAAAGCATATGCTAATGCGCATGAATCAATTGAAATGAATTTTAGGTTTCATGGACTTGGTGTCAGGCTTAATTTTGAGTCACCCAGGGATGCTTTCAAGCAAAGCTGGCCTTGCCGAGCGTACTGGCCACCTTCTATACTTTCGGTCAGCTCTGCAGAGGTTTGGCAGCCTCTAAGCCCTCTGCTTCTGCTTGCAGTGAGAGTCTCAAAGGCTTCTGTTTTCACAGCGCATCTTCTGTTTCCCTGCTGCGCATGTGGGGCGATTTCTGTTTCCATCCTCAAGTCTGGCGCTGATTCTTTTCAGGATACATTCTAACCTTGGGAGGAACATGTCCATGAAACCACTATGGGGGAAGGGAGCCCAAAGAGAGGCAGCGATGGTTGTTAAACACAATTGTAGTTTGTCTTTTGGGCTGTGGTTCTTTGGATAACCATGTGATTTCTGTTCTTCATTGCTAAGAATTGAATTTAGACTTAACGGTTACCTGTTGGTAAATCTTGATCTTGTTTACATTTTAATGTCAGAGTTTCACTGTTTGATCAGCACATTTTTTTTTCTCTTTTGTCTGTAGGCCCGAAATGTTTGAGACGGCAATTAAGGAGAGCACCTCCTCTAAGAGTCCTCCCAGTGAGTGTCTATTCTGCATTTTCGTGGCATGCGTTGTGCAGCCGTGCTTTACAAAACCTGTTTAAAGCATAGCCATGGAGGCTGGGTGCGGTGGATTACGTGAGGTCAGGAGTTCGAGACCAGCCTGGCCAACATGGCAAAACCCTGTCTCTACTAAAAGTATAAAAGATTAGCCGGGCATGGTGGCATGTGCCTGTAATCCCAGCTACATAGGAGGCTGAGGCAGGAGAATCACTTGTCCCCAGGAGGCGGAGGTGGCAGTGAGCAGAGATCGCGCTACTGTATTCCAGCCTGGGCAACAGAGCAAGACTCCATCTCAGGCAATAAAGGGGGAAGGAAAACCCATTCACAGGTGTAGTTTGGGCTATTTCAGTTTTTAGTTCTTCAGTAATTGATTGCCTCTGCATGTGTGATGTTCTCCTAAGCACCACCAGGAATAGAAAAACAGTGAAAAGCAGCCCTTCATGAAGGGGAGTGTCTTCTTGAAATGATACACTACGGAAAGAAAGAACCATGAACAGGACTGAGATAAAACAGTCTCAGCCTGTATGAGATATATTGACCATGTTTTCTATAAATTCTGATTTTAAATTCATATTTTCAGGAAAAATAAATTCATCACCCAATGTTAATACTACCGCATCGGGTGTTGAAGACCTTAACATCATTCAGGTGACAATTCCAGGTATGGTTTCTCTGCTTCTGTCATAGTTTGTGGGGGTCTCTTCGAGGTCTCTTGGACTTTACCAGCCAGGGCAGCTTGCTCAGCTCATTCAGGGACTGGGGTATGTTGCACATTGCCTGTGCCCCTCCCGGACCCCTGCGCCAGTTGCCTTCGAAAACCAGTCGCTCTCCAAACAGCTCCGGCAACTTTGGGCACTTGGCATGGGCTAGAACCCGCTAACCACCCAGAGGTCTGGTCTGTTCCTTAAAACAGTCTATATAAGGCCGGGCACGGTGGCTCAGGCCTGTAATCCTAGCACTTTGGGAGGCTGAAGTGGGAGGATAAATTGAGGTCAGGAGTTCAAAACCAGCCTGGCCAACATGGTGAAACCCTGTCTCTTCTAAAAATACAAAAAAAATGGCTGGGCGCGATGGCTCACCCCTGTCATCCCAGCACTTTTGGAGGCCAAGGCAGGTGGATCACAAGGTCAGGAGTTCAAGACCAGCCTGGCCAAGATGGTGAAGCCCTGTCTCTACTAAAAATAGAAAAATTAGCTGGACGTGGTGGTGCACACCTAAAATCCCAGCTACTTGGGAGGCTGAGGCAGGAGAATTGCTTGAACCCAGGAGGCAGAGTTACAGTGAGCCAAGATCACGCCACTGCACTCCAGCCTGGGTGACACAGCAAGACTCCATCTCAAAAAATTAAAAAACAAAAAAATTAGCCAGGTGTGGTGGTGCGCACCTATAATCCCAGCTACTCGGGAGGCTTAGGCAGGAGACATGCTTGAACCCGGGAGGTGGAGGTCGCAGTGAGCCCAGATGGTCCGCTGCACTCCAGCGTGGGTGACAGAGCTCGAGACTCTGTCTGGGGGGAAGAAAATCTATTTAAAACAGCAGATAAAGGTCTTTATAACAAGAATAAGTCTGTAGCATTTTTAGTTAGGAATGATTTTAAACAATTCCAAATTTAATTAGTTCAAAATGCTCAAATACTTAAATCATTATAAAATGGAAAATGCTTAAAAACATTACACAGATCTCCTAAACACTGGGATGAAAAGTGCATCTGAGCAGTGGCTTGTACCTGTAGTCCAGCTACTTGGGAGGCTAAGGCAGGAGGTTCACTTGAGCCCAAGAGTTCGAGGCTGGCTTGGGCAACATAGCAAGATACCATCTCTTTACCAAAAAGGAAAAAAAAGCAGTATTTAAGTTGTAGGTTTTTTCTGAACTGTTTTAGATGATGATAATGAAAGACTCTCAAAAGTTGAAAAAGCTAGACAGCTAAGAGAACAAGTGAATGACCTCTTCAGTCGGAAATTTGGTAAGTTTTGCATTTGCAAAGTACAATTGCAGTCAGCAAAGAGATTTGTTTTAATAAGATCTTTTCAGCATATGATGGTTAGGTGGGTGTAATCTTCCTATATAAAAGGAATTAAAATGTAAAAGTAAGTGTCAGGCCGGGTGCAGTGGCTCACACCTGTAATCCCAGCACTTTCGGAGGCCGAGACGGGCGGATTACAAGGTCAGGAGTTTCAGACCATCCTGACCAATATGGAGAAACCCCGTCTCTTCTAAAAATACAGAAATTAGCTGGGCATGATGGAGGGTGCCTGTAATCCCAGCTACTTGGGAGGCTAAGGCAGGAGAATCACTTGAGCCCAGAAGGCAGAGGTTGCAGTGAGCCGAGATTGCGCCATTGCACTCCAGTCTGGGCAACAAGAGCAAAACTCCATCTCAAAATGAATGAATGAATGAATGAATGAATGTTTTGTTTGTGTTAAATTTATTTAATAAGATACCATTAGTGTTTACACTATTGATTGTCAGTATGAAAGTTAATGAATTTAAGGTTCACCGTCTGGCAGTGTGGCTCATGCTTGTAATCCCAGAACTTTGGGAGGCTGAGGTGGGTGGATCAGTTGAAGCCAGGAGTTCAAGACCAGCCTGGCCAACATGGTGAAACCCTGTCTCTACCAAAAAATACAAAAAATTAGCTGGGTATGGTAGTGTATGCCTGTAATCCCAGCTGCTCAGGAGGCTGAGGCACGAGAATTGCTTGAACCTGGAGCGCAGAGGTTGCAGTAAGCCGAGATCAAGCCACTGCACTCCAGCCTGGGTGACAGAGTGAGACTCTGTTTCAAAAAAAACAACAAAAAAAGTAAAGTTTATATTTAAATTTGTTTGAAGTGTACAAAGGTCTTGGTTAACAACAGACAGTCTTTAAAATAAATGTTGATCTTGTGCTTTTTACAGACTTTTTAAAGTAATAGATTAACGTCTGCTATTGTGCTGTTTGTCTCACGTCACTATAGGTGAAGCTATTGGTATGGGTTTTCCTGTGAAAGTTCCCTACAGGAAAATCACAATTAACCCTGGCTGTGTGGTGGTTGATGGTATGCCCCCTGGGGTATCCTTCAAAGCCCCCAGCTACCTGGAAATCAGCTCCATGAGAAGGATCTTAGATTCTGCCGAGTTTATCAAATTCACTGTCATTAGGTAAGTGAGAGTTTCCTGCTTAGTCACGGGAACAAATCCGGAGCTCATGAGGCTGAGTCATCTAAAATGCAGTCACAGGTAGACGAATCAGGCTTCCTATGCAGTGCAATGAACAAATGAAGAGAACTTGTTTTGTTATTAGAATGTTAGATGCTCTTCTACCTAAGCATTGGCAAACTAGAACTATTTGCTAAATTCAGCCTGCCTCCTATTTTTAGAGTCTTATTGAAACCCAGCTCCGTCCATGTTATTCATGGCTGCTTTCCTGTCACAGTGAGTAAGTCGCTGGGACTGACACAGCATGGCCTCCAGAGTCTAAAATACTTACTCTCTAGCACTTTATAGAAAAACCTTGGCCTGTAATCTCAGCACTTTGGGAGGCTGAGGCAGGTGGATCACCTGAGGTCAGGAGTTCGAGACCAGCCTGGCCAACATGGTGAAACCCTGTCTCTACAAAAATACAACAATTAGCCGGGCATGATGGCAGGTGCCTGCAATCCCAGCTACTCGGGAGGCTGAGACAGGAGAATCCCTTGAACCTGGGAGGCGAAGGTTGCAGTGAACCAAGATTGCGCCACTGCACTCCAGCCTGGGCGACAGAGTGAGAGTCCGTCTCACAACCAGAAAAGCCTTGCCAACTTCTGTCTTAGGGCACCTTGACACGGGCTTTGGTTCAGGCAGATTCGACCTCACATCAGCCATTTGTTAGCCAGGTCACTCTGTTAGTTGTCTGTAAATTGAGAGTGATCATTGTTCCCATTGAGAGTGTCAGCTCCTGTCCATATGAACAGGCATGATGATTGTCCCCACCCCCAACGGCACTGTAGTGCCACATTCCTTCCCGTGTCCTTGTCACAGTAAGAGACGCCCACCTGAGCACCAATCCCAGGTTATCTTCCCTGTTCTCTTCCAGCTCCCAGAAACTTACTATGACTCCACCTGCCCAATCCGTTCATCCAATTGCCACTCTCTCTAGCTCAGACCTCTTAGGACTGGCACTCAGAAATCTCATAATACATCCTCTGAGGCTTCTTCTCATCCACTCATCTTCTTCCATCCTTCCTTCCCTAAAAATACCATATTTTTATTCCACTTCGCCCACGGCCATTCTCCATATCATTCCCAGGAGTTAAGCAAAAAGCCTCTTCTGTTCTTGCGTTCGAGTCACTCTGTTCCCTGCTCTGCGTTTCTATTTTTTGTTTTTTCTCCATTTTATTGTGAAACATTTTCTAACTGTGTTCTCATTATTCGTACATATCTGTCTCTTCCATAAGTTTACAAGGTTTTGGGTAATATTTCTCATGGTAGTATATAAGTCACATGGGCTGGGTATGAGTTGAATAAACAATTATACCTGTAAATTCTTGTGGAGTGGAAATAAATTGTTCTACTTTACAATTTGTTTCTCTCTTAGACCATTTCCAGGACTTGTGATTAATAACCGTGAGTATTTTGTGAAGCATTTTTCTTTTTGTTTTTCCTGGGGTCTGACATGTGTGCGTGTGGGTGTGTATACATGCTTACAGTATCTAATGTTACCTCACTACATCAGTAACCATGCCAAATAGTTGTCTTAGCCCTCAGTAAAAACACCAGGCATTTCCCAGTTATAAAATGATTCAGGCTCCTTAACTTTTCCTGTCCTCGATGTACTTAATCATAAAATGGTAATAATGGCATCAATTTGGGGAGGGGAGGTTTCCAGTAGATGGAAAGCAGCTAGAACAGGTGTCAGCAAGCTCCTGCTGATGTGTGCACATGAAGTTTTATTGAAACCACTATCATGTCCATTTGTTAATGGCAGAATTGAGAGGTCACAGCAGCAAATGTATGACCTGCAAAATCTAGCATACTTACTGATTGGCTCTGTAAGAAAAAAAGTTGCAGCCTCTAACCTAGAATAGTGTTGAGCCTATAGTATGTACTTCGCCTGTAGTATGGGCTCAGCAAATACAATCTCTATTTATTACTGCTTTTATGGCTATTATAATTACTGTGCTTGAATTCCGTGACAAAGTAAGTCATTTAACGTGCCTGCTTCTATTAATATTTAAGCACAGTGCCTGGCACACATTGGGCTCTCAGATATTGCTGAGTGACTGAACACATATCAGTGTCCTTTCAGTTCCTTCACGTTCATGTCATTTTCAATAGTATTTTCCATAAAACTTAATTTCGTGAGTATGTTTTGTTTTCTTCATTATTAAAAATGTATAAAAGTAGGCCAGGCGCAGTGACTCACGCCTGTAATCCCAGCACTTTGGGAGGCTGAGGCGGGTGGATCACGAGGTCAAGAAATGGAGACCATCCTGGCCAACATGGTGAAACTCCATCGCTACTAAAAAATACAAAAATTAGCTGGGCGTGGCGGCACACGCCTGTAGTCCCAGCTACTCGGGAGGCTGAGGCAGGAGAATTGTTTGTACCGGGAGGCAGAGGTTGCAGTGAGCCGGGATCGCACCACTGCACTCCAGCCTGGGCCGACAGAGCGAGACTCGTCTCAAACAAAAAAACGTATCAAAATGAGACTCATATTTTTCTAACACTTGAGCATTTCAGTCTTTTTCTAGAGGAAGTTCATTGTTTTAACTCTTTAAAATCCACCTACATGATCCATCAATTCTATAGTTTACTCTTTGGAAGAGGAAGCACCTGAGTGGCAGGCGTAGGGCTTTTCAGGCCTGTGTTGAGCACGGCCATGTGAGACCTCGATGAGCCCTGGAGTGGGGAAGCTCTGCGGCGTTTCTGCCTGCCCTGTTGTTCTCCGCCCACACTGCTGACCGTGTTCTTCAGCCTCCATTCACTTTCTGGTATCATGGACTTACTGATGTGTCTTCTGCCACCAAGCTTTGAGTCTCACTTTAACATACAATTGACTCATTTGCTTATAGCACAGACCCTGAGTTCATGGATAGGCTCTGTTTTTAGCCCACCTTCTGTCTGGACAAGTGTGTTAGTATCTGGTGATGTCAGTCATTAAGGAGCGGTAGACCTCGCTTCATCGTGTGTGAATCATGTCTGTGACATTCAGCTTAATCACACCAGGGAAAGAAATCTCCTGGTAATTTTTTTCTTTGCATCTTTTAAAAATTAACCTGAGTTCATCTGTCTACTGAATCATTTTTTGTTTCCAAAGAATGTTATATTTTAAGCCTATTTGTCCTCTAAGTTGATGCTTAAAATGTTTGATTTTGGTGAGGCGTGGTGGCTCCTGCCTGTAATCCTAGCAGTTTGGGAGGCTGAGGTGGATGGATCACTTGAGGACAGGAGTTCGAGACCAGCCTGTCCAACATGGTGAAACCCCGTCGCTACTAAAAATACAAAAATTAGCTGGACGTGGTGGCACACACCTGTAATCCCAGCTATTCGGAAGGCTGAGGCAGGAGAATTGCTTGAATCCTGGAGGTGGAGGTTGCAGTGAGCTGAAATTGCACCAGTGCACTGCAGCCTGGGCAACAAGAGTGAAACTCCATCTCAAAAAATAAATAAAATGTTCTGTTTTGTTCCTGTTCTTGTGCAGTAGTGTGGAGGAAGGTTTTATGGTAATTACTATGAATTAGTGATTGTGAGGGACATATCAGAACTCTGAGGTTTGTTTCCTTCTCATCTGGAGGGAAACAGCAAGTGTCTGTTAAAATGCTTTTCTGAGGGAACAACGTGTCCTTACATAATTTAAACCAATCTGCTTCATTTTCAGAGCTGGTTGATCAGAGTGAGTCAGAAGCCCCCGTGATACAAGGTGAGCGAGGCAGGGGAGGGCCCGGAGCGACTCCTGCCTGCACGGTGGCTCACATGGCATGCCTGCACGTGGCCTCGGAGCTCAGTTGCCTGCACACACAGTTACACAGCACACACAGGCTTCTTTGTGGTTTTCACTCTGAGTTTGACAGGTGATCAAAACATAAATGCAAGCCGTGGGTCCTGATTGAGAACTGGGGGCTGCAGACCATGTGTACCCACTATCCCAGGTCAGGCCTAACATCAGGAACCCCAGGATTAATGGATAGACTGAAATGGCAGAGTAAGAGGGCTGTCATTTTAACTTGACTCTGCGCCATCAGTTTCTAATGACTGCCATAAGTCAGTGAGCTAAATATTGTTGAGTAGAAATGTACACATTGTGCTCTTAAAAATTTCTTAAGGTCGGGCATGGTGGCTCACACCTGTAATCCCAGCACTCTGGGAGGTCCAGGTGGGCAGATCACCTGAGGTCAGGAGATTGAGACTATCCTGGCCAACATGGTAAAACCCTGTTTCTACTAAAAATCCAAATATTAGTCAGGCGTGGCGGCGCACACCTGTAATCCCAGCTACTTGGGAGGCTGAGGCAGGATAATTGCTTGAACCGAGGAGTCGGAGGTTGCAGTGGGCCCAGATTGCGCCACTGCACTCGGGCCTGGGCAACAAATCGAGATTACATCTCAAAAAAAAAAAAAAAAAAAATGCCCCGTGCTGTATGAGTCATTGAAAATAACGAGGCTGGGCGTGGTGGCTCACACCTGTCATCCCAGCACTTTGGGAGGCCAAGGCGGGCAGATCAGTTGAGATCAAGAGTTAGAGACCAGTCTGCCCAACATGGTGAAATCCCATCTCTACTAAGAATACAAAAGTCAGCTGCATGTGGTGGCATGTGCCTGTAATCGCAGCTACTCAGGAGGGTGAGGCAGAAGAATTGCTTGAACCTAGGAGGCGGAGGTTGCAGTGAGCCAAGATTATGTCACTGCATTCCAGCCTGGGCGACAGAGTCTCAAAAAGCAAACAACAGCAAAAAAAAAACACAAAAACCAACAAGTAATGAAAAGCTTTTATTAAAGGGAGTAAACAGAAGAATGAGGGTAAAGCATAACGAAGGAACTGGTTGTTTTCGCAGTAGGGCTGTGTTAAGACTCTTATTTCAGACCTTAGTTGTGTACGTGGATTTAGGACCACATTTGAGAAGTAGAAATTTGAAAGTACACTTGGGTAATTATGTGCTTAATCTCAACACTGTGGGCATTCTTTCATTGTGCACCTGTGTGTGTACGGTCTGGAGAGCTTCTCTTCCTCCTCCTGGGTTCTTTAGATAGTATAAAGCAGCTGTTGAGCAATGTGGAAATCAATCTCTGTGTTTCTCTTTAGAATCAGCTGAACCAAGCCAGTTGGAAGTTCCAGCCACAGAAGGTAAAAGGGTGGGGTGGTCCTGCTGTACAGATCTGAAGTCTTTAAGACTTTTTAACTTATTTATTATTTATTTAAAGACAGAGTCTTGCTCTGTCACCCAGGCTGGAGTGCGATGGTGTGATCTCTGCTCACTGCGACCTCCACCTCCTGGGCTCAAGCAATTCTCCTGCCTCAGCCTCCCAAATTGCTGGGACTACAGGCATGCACCACCATGCTTGGCCAGTTTTTGTATTTTTAGTAGAAATGGTGTTTCACCATGTTGGGCAGCTGGTCTCAAACTCCTGACCTCAAGTGATCTGCCAGCCTTGGCCCCCAAAGTGCTGGGATTACAGGCATGAGCCACTGCACCCCGCCAAGACTTTTATCAGGACTAAGGGTTGTATGTTTAAACTATTTCATTAGGACTGGGTGATGGTTTTGCTCTCTTTCTTCTGGGTGAATTGGATTTGCAGGTTATGCTGTTGAGAGATGAGGCATAGCTGCTTTTGCTTCACTTCCCCAGATGACTTGGTGAATTCTACCTGAAAGTCAGTTGAATGAATGACCACTACATAACCTAGATAATGGTGTCCTTTAAATGCATGCAAGCTAGATGTATGTTACTTTGAAAACATAAGCAACAGAATTTAGAATGTATTACTCAAGAGACATCTCTCTGAAGCTGTTTTGCTGTTTGGTGTCTTGTTCTCCTTATTAAACCATATCTTAGTAAATAGCTTGGTACAAATGGATTTATAATCGAGCGTCTTTGCAAAATAATTAACCAGTACTATTTTGTTTCCGTTGATAGAAATAAAAGAGACTGATGGAAGCTCTCAGATCAAGCAAGAACCAGACCCCACGTGGTAGACCTCTTCCCTCCTAGGGTAAATCAGCTTCTGTGTCCGGGACGCCGTGTGGTGTCCATCTGAACCCCCTGCATAACGCGTAGCTAATGTGATCTCCCTCCTTTAACATAAGATGGTGGCCCCGCCTCCAGGGGATGTGGGAGCCAGGTGGGAGCCTTCCTGGATGGTTAAGCTAGAAGATTCAACAGGGAGATTCTCCTTGGATCAATATCTCTCAGTCAAAGATGTAAAAGCACTTTTGCCTTAAAAAGAATGTTCTGTTTCTAATCGATAGAGTAAACGTTGTCCGCCTCATTGGAATCCGCTCTGAGTCAGAATCTTTAGGCTGCCTTTTCTCCCCCCCTTAGCGATGGTATCTGGGGAGTCTGACAGAGCTGCAGATCTAATGTTCATCTTGCAGAGTTGAGTTACAAGTCCGATCCTGTTATTCCAGATTTCCTAAATTCACCCAAGTTATCATAGGAGGAGTAGGTTGAGACCAGAAGTCAGGAAGCTTTGACAATGGAATTTTTTTTTTTTTTAATCCAGAGACTTCTTGTACTGGAATTTGCCTTACACTGTCAGCTCATGGACTTAAGCTTTCCTATTGCTTTATGAATGCATCTGAACCCAAGTCATGGTTATCAGAATTGGCAGATTAAAGTTGTGATGTCCGTGACTGTCGAATCCCGTAATTAGATTAACCTCTTTGCTTCCTTGTTTTCTTTCCTGTTCTAGCTTAAAGTATCAGTGGTTGAGAAGCGCTTTTCGGACCTGTTACTACGCCAAGCTGTGTAATATACTTGTATAACAGAAATACCTTCTATACAAACCTTTTTTTCTACTTTTAGATAGAAATGTCTACTTTTTCAGCAGTTCTGTGAATTGAATTAAAGAGCAGAGTGACTGTGGGTCTGGAATGCCTGGTGTAACTGGGGAATGTATTATCAGGATTTTACAGCAATGCTGGAAAAACCACAGGGAAATGTCAGGGATGAATCCCACCAGATTTTTTTATGTACTCAGCAGAGCCTTCAGTTACGGTGTTTATTTTCCAATCAAGTGAAGATACCCCCTACTGGAACATCTCAGCTTCTGCAGTGAAGAAAAATTCCTGTGATAGTTCAGTTGTTTAGTTTTTCTATTTGAAAAAAATCATTTAAATGATCCTTTGTTCACGGCTCTCCTTAATGACTGAGTGAACAATTCGTATCTGTATATTTGACTAAACCTTTTCCTAAGCTATCTCTCATGGTTCCTATGTTGTTGTTTTTTTTTTTTAATCATAATAATTAAAAGCAAAACCGTCTGGATCACCTAACAGTCAGAGGTCAGTATCTCAGCGTGTGAATTATAGATTAAATACAGAGAGAAACTCTTCCACTTTTACTTTTCGTCCAAATAAAATGCATGGTGTACCAGAAGTTGAAGACCGGGGTGAGGATCGGGGCTTGCTCGACGACACTAAAGCGGCCTCACCGTCGCGGGACCTGCTGCAGCGCGGATTCGTAGGAAGGTTGTTCTGGCCCGGAGTCCAGGGCTCGCCGGGGCCGGCTTATTTCCCAGTGCTTCTTGTAACCCTGAGGTGCCGGTGCGGGGAGTGAGGAGGGGTCGGGGGCTCGTGACGCAACCTCTGACGTGCTGCGCCTCCTAGGAGAGTCTTACATGTGTTGAGAGATTTCACAAACGGTGCAAGTTGTAAAATACCAGCTCTACAAGAAGCTAGGCTATGTGACGGCATAGTTTTTCAGTAGCTTTATCACAATATTCACAATGGAGAATTATATGACATGGTAGCAGAAATAGGCATTTTTATGTGTTGCTTCTATTTTACCTCAAATTGTAGATATAGGGTAATCAATAAAATCCATCCATGCCTTTCACACACTAAGGCATTGCTCTCTCGGCTGTTTTCATGGTTCCGTTTTGCGGGGAAGCGTGGGGGTGGCTGGGCATAGGTGGAACACAGACGGAGGCCGAGGCTGGCGCTGGGCAGAGCCCGCCGTGCCTCCTGGGGACAGCGCTGCTTGCGGTGTTTCTGAGACCACCGCTGCCCGTTTCTGAGCTGGGCCAGGGCCCCCACCCTGCTATCCGGGCTGTGCCAGCTGTGGCTAGAGAGCAGCTCACGTACGATTGTGGGGCCAAAATTCCTGGCCATCGAGAGCTCGCACAGCATCCCCTCCCGCCTGAGCCCACGCACCGGCTCTGGGGCCCCTCTGTTCTCAGCATGGTCCCTGCCTCTGCAGTGCCTGAACCGCGTGTGCCAGGAAAGGAAACCGATCTCACGATTCGCCTGCCTGCTGACCTGGGAGGAGACCGCTTCTCTGATAGCATCTCACAGTTCTTGTAACGTTTCTTTAAAACGTGCCCTGCTCTTGTTGCCCAGGCTGGAGTGCAGTGGTGCCATCTCGGCTCACTGTAGCCTCCGCCTCCCAGGTTCAAGTGATTCTCCTGCTTCAGCCTCCCGGGTAGCTGGGACTACAGGCACGCACCACCGTGTCCGGCTAATTTTTGTATTTTTAGTAAAGACGGGGTTTTGCCATGTTGGCCAGGGTGGTCTCCCAACTTCAAGTGGTCTGCCTGCCTCAGCCTCCCAAAGTACTGGGGTGCCGTGGCGTTGAGTCACCACGCTGGCCTCAGGCAGTGTGCATTTCTTTTTTCTTTTTTTTTTTTTTTTTTTGAGACAGTCTCAGTCTATCGCCCAGGCTGGAGTGCAGCAGCGTGATCTTGGCTCACTGCAACCTCTGACTCCCTGGTTGAAGCGATTCTCCTGCCTCAGCCTCCTGAGTAACTGGGACTATAGGCATCTGCCACCATGCCCAGCTAATTTTTTGCATTTTTAGTAGAGACGGAGTTTCATCATGTTGGCCAGGATGGTCTTGATCTCCTGACCTCGTGATCCGCCCGCCGGGGCCTCCCAAAGTGCTTGGGATTACAGGCATGAGCCACTGCGCCCGGCCTCAGGCAGTCCATTTCTAAAAGGTGGATAAAGAGTGTGATTCTTCAGAGGGTGGATGGGAAGTTAAACTTGCCCAGTAAAATGTTTATTAGCCCAGTAGTCTGGATTGGAAAAGCAATATAGTTCAAGTAGGTCTCTTCAGTACATCTAATAAGCCCCTGTTTCTGAAACAACTCCTGATTCCTTGGTCAGGCACGGTGGCTCACTCCTGTAATCCTAGCACCTTGGGAGGCCGAAGCAGATGGACCACTTAAGGTTGGGAGTTCAAGACCACCCTGGCCAACATGGTGAAATCCCATCTCTACTAAAAATACAAAGATTAGCCGATCATGGTGGTGCACACTTGCAATCCCAGCTACTCGGGAGGCCAAGGTAGGAGAAGTGCTTGAACCCAGGAGACAGAGGCTACAGTGAGTGGAGATCGTGCCACTGCACTCCAACCTGAGTGATAGAGTGAGACTCTGTCTCCAAGAAAAAAAAAAAAACTGATTTCATAATAATTAAGGTCAAACAATTACTTCCCAGGTAAGGGTGTGGAGTGACTGAGAACAAACCCAGATCCACTTCTGGACAGCCATTACCTTGAGGACATTTCTATCAGAAGAACAGTAAAAGCAAGGGAACGTCTTCCTCCCAGGACTGTATGAATTAGACCCTGCCCGCTGAGTGCCAAGTGCCAACTCCCGTTCCAAGCCCCTGGTCCTTAGTGGGGAGGAAACCAAAGCTTTGTCCCTGTAGGGAGATCCTACAGGAAGGGCCAGCGACGCGTCCGCGCTCAAGTGCTAGCGCTGGCAGCTGTCATCTGCTCGTGAGAAGACTTTGCCTTTGCCTGCACCCTCCCACCCCAGGCCATCAGTGCACATCAGAGTTAGCACAATATATGATGCCTTAATTTTTTTTTTTTTTTTTTTTTTTTGAGGCCTTGTTGCCCAGGCTGGAGTGCAATGGCACTATCTCGGCTCACTGCAACCTCTGCCTCCCAGGTTCAAGAGATTCTGCTGCCTCAGCCTCCCAAGTAGCTGAAATGACAGCTGTGTACCACCACACCCGGCTCACTTTTGTATTTTTCATAGATCCCTGCCAAGGAATCAGGAGTTTCTCCATGTTGGTCAGGCTGGTCTCAAACTCCCAACCTCAGGTGATCCTCCCGCCTCGGCCTCCCAAAGTGTTGGGATTACAGATGTGAGCCACCGTGCCTGGCTGCCTTAATTTTTTAATTGGTTAAAGTCATCTGACATGTAAAGTGAGGTCTGTGAGATTGTTCTGGCCTCCTCCTTCCTTTTTTCCTCCAGAGACCAAAAGTTCCGCCTGAGAGGGAGATGGAGTACCCAGGCCTTTCTAGTCTCCACGTCACACCCTAAGCTCGGGTCTCAGTAAATTCAAGGCACCTGGCAGGCTTAAGGGGCAGATAATTGTCACACACCAACCGGGCATCTTTTGGAAGGTCACTGACTGCCCAGTGACCACTTATGTCTTCTGGAAGGTCGCTGCTCATCTTCCTAAATGGAAGCCCCAGTTTCTGGACCTGGGTGCCTTTTGAGGATCTGATGTTCTCCCAAAGTGCCTTAGTTTCCCTATGATGGGGAAGAGGAAGGGGGCAGATTTTAGGAATGGAGGTGACCTGGAGGCCTTATGTCACTGTCTTTAGACCTGCGAGACCAGGGGGATGACCGCAAACAGGGCTGTGGGTCCTTAACTCTCAAAAGCATCACTTTCCCTGCCTGGAGTTCAGCTCCTGCCTGGATCCACGGTGGGAAGAGAGCTCTGGCTCTCTGCACTTCACCCACGGCTGCCCACTCTCCTGGCTCACAGGGCAGACTGGGCGCAGCTTGCAGCCGGTTTTAGAAATCACAGGTCCCTAGGGGTCTGGTGGCCCATCAATGACAAGGGGCAGGTGGACCTTCTCACCCTGGGAACTGGGCTAAAAACCAAGCCCAGACAGTGGCCCATGCTTCCCCTCAGCCGAGTCGCGGTCCCTCCTTACCTGCCCCCCACCCCCACCACACCTTAATTTTTTTTTTTTTTTTTGAGACAGAGCCTTTTACTGTCACCCAGGCTGGAGTGCAGTGATGTGATCTCGGCTTACTGCAATCCCTGCCTCCCAGGTTCAAACGATTCTCCTGCCTTAGCCTCCCGAGTAGCTGGGATTACAGATGCCCACAACCATGCCCAGCTAATTTTTTGATTTTTAGTAGAGACGGGGTTTCACCATATTGGCCAGGCTGGTTTTGAACTTCTGACCTCGTGTTTGCCCACCTCAGCCTCCCAAAGTTTTGGGATTACAGGCTTGAGCCACCACGTCTGGCCTTTTTTTTTTTTTTTTTGGATGGAGTGTCGCTCTGTTGCCCAGGCTGGAGTGCAGTGGTGTGGTCTTGGCTCACTGCAACCTCCACCTCCCAGGTTCAAGCGATTCTCCTGCCTCAGCCTCCCAATAGCTGGGATTACAGGTGTCCGCCACCACGCCTGGCTAATTTTTGTATTTTTATTAGAGACAGTATTTTTCCATGTCGGGCAGGCTGGTCTTGAACTCCTGACCTCAAGTGATCTACCCGCCTCAGCCTCCCAAAGTGCTGGGATTACAGGCATGAGCCACTGCGCCCGGCACCTCACCTTAATTTTGGGGAAGTTCAGGAAAGCCAGCTCTGAAAGTGCCTGTGAGGCAAGCCCAGCTGGGGAAGGTGTTTCCTGTCTGACTTCCTCCCCAGAAGCAAGAATGGGGCCTGCTGTGGCACCCACTTCCTGCGGTAACCGAAGGCTGCTCTTGCCTCAGGCTACATAGAGCAGTAAAAATCCACCCAGGAGGACCCCTTGAGAGGTTTGAGGGCGACTGGGCGGACACAGGCAGGGCCAGCGACAAAGCAGAGGGCCAACCTCCCAGAGCCCCAGATACCACAGGCTGAGAAGCTCTAGCTGCATCTGAAGGACCTGCTGAACTCCCACCCTGATTGACACTAAAACTGTCCCCTCCTGTATGGTGCCCACACCCTCCAGGGAAAACCCCTGGATAAAAGGCAGTCACAGGCTGGGCTCGGTGGCTCAAGCCTGTAATCCCAGCACTTTGGGAGGCCGAGGCGGGTGGATCACCTGAGGTCAGGAGTTCGAGCCCAGCCTGACCAACATGATGAAACCCTGTCTCTACTAAAAATACAAAAATTAGCTGAGCATGTTGGCATGGCCCAGCTACTCACAAGACTAAGGCAGGAGAATCGCTTGAACCCGGGAGGCGGAGGTTGCAGTGAACCGAGACCGAGCCACTGCACTCCAGCCTGAGTGACGGAACAAAACTCCATCTCAAAAAAAAAAAAAAAAAAAAAAACAGAAAAAAAAAAGGCAGTCACAGCAGGTCTCCAAAATGACAAGGCCGGAGCAGGGGACCTGGGGTGCAGGTCCATGAAGCCGTGGCAAGTGTTGACTCCACAGCCTCAAGTTCCTTTTGCTGGCCTGCAGGAGGTGAGCTTCAGCCCCATGGAGGTGACAAGGCTGTACTTGTACACGATGAGTCTCCGCGGTGCCTCTGCACCTGTGTGAGCCCTCACTGAGAAAGCCGCATCTGCAGGTCCTGCCCATCTTCGAGCAGCCCGCCCCCAACTCCAGGCCTGTGTGACTTTGGGACTGTCCCAGCTCTCCCCGGGTGAAGTGACTCGGGGGCCTGGCCCTCGGCAAGTCCCAGAGGGACCGCAGCACTGCTGATGTCACTGCACTTCTCGGGGCTCGGAAGATGTGGAAACAGCCACTCTAGACCGGTGACTGCTGCCTCTCAGGGCATGATTTTTCTCATTACTGAAATTTTTAAGTGTACAGAAATCACCATTGGCCAGGCGTGGTGGCTCGCTCCTGTAATCCCAGCACTTTGGGAGGCCGAAGTGGGTGGATCATCTGAGGTCAGTTGTTCGAGACCATCCTGATCAACATGGTGAAACTCTGTCTCTGCTAAATATACAAAATTAGCTGGGCGTGTTGGTGAGAGCCTGTAATCCCAGCTACCTGGGAGGCTGAGGTGGGAGAATTGCTGGAGCCCAGGAGGTGGAGGTTGCAGTGAGCCGAGATCGCACCACTGCACTCCAGCCAGGGGGACAGAGTGAGACACCGTCTCAAAAAAAATAAAAAAGAAATCACCTTGCTGGGTGGCAGAGGGCATTTGGGCCCCTGACTGCGGAAGTGGGGCTCCTGCCTCCGGGGTGGGGCTGGCTTGGAGAGTCCCCATTCCAGCGGTGCATATTTAATGAGGGCCCATGTTGTGCTTGGAGCTGGGCCAGAAGCCACAGTGCAGGAGGGACAGACCCAGTCTGTCCACGGGCTTGGTTGCTGTCACCCTGGCTGTGTCAGCGAACGCTTCCAGGCCACCCGCACAGCTGTGCCACACCCAGACCACCTGCTCTCCAGGGGACATCGTGAAGCTGCTGCACCGTCAGAGCCCCGGGCTGGTGGTCCCAGCGACTTGGGGTGCCTGCTCTCCTTTGTGTGACATTTTCCTCATTGAAAGCCCAGTTTAAACAGCAGGAAGCTGCCCTGCCTCCTACCTGGCAATTCCCCTGCCCTGCACCTTGGAGGCAGCCTGGTGCAATTTGGATCTGGTGATGGCCAACGTTCGCTGCCCTCAAACTTGGCCCTATTTAATCCTCACAGCGGCCCATGAAGTGGGTACGGTGCTTAGCGCCATTTCACAGATGAAAAGATGGAGGCGGTCAGGCGCAGTGGCTCACGCCTATAACCCCAGCACTTTGGGAGGCCGAGGTGGGTGGATCACGAAGTCAGGAGATGGAGACCAGCCCGGCTAACATGGTGAAAACCCGTCTCTACTAAAAATACAAAAATTAGCTGGTTGTGGTGGCGCACTCCCATAGTCCCAGCTACTCGGAAGGCTGAGGCAGGAGAATTGCTTGAACCCACGTGGCAAAGTTTGCAGTGACCCAAGATCGTGCCACTGCACTGCAGCCCGGGCAACAGAGCGAGACTCCGTCTCAAAAACAAAAAAACAAAAAAGACGGAGGCTCAGGGAGCTTCAGGCACATGCACAGCTCAGCTGTCAGCCTGCCCGTGTCCCCATGGAGCCTGGCCTCCATCTGACTCCTCTGAATTGAATGCCTGGGGCCTGGAGCCCATTATCCTGGGTCCCAAGGCCAAGGGCTGGAGGGCGGTGTGATCAGGGCGAGGGGAGAACGGAATCCCAGGGCTGTGGTTCCGGTGTGTCCCGAGCAAGTCTCCCAAGGCCAGGTCCCCGATTCCCATTTGCGGCGGCCTCGGGGTCCACCCCTGCCAGGCAAAGCCCAGCTCGGGCGATTTGGCCGATTAAGGAAGACGGGTCTCTGGGGAGGCAGTGAGTGACCCACGTTTCTTTTTGCTTTTTTGTTTGTTTGTTTTTTGGAGATGGAGTTTCGCTCTGTCACCCAGCCTGGAGTGCAGTGGCATGAACTTGGCTCACTGCCACCTCTGCCTCCTGGGTTCAACTGATTCTCCTGCTTCAGCCTCCCAAGTAGCTGGGATTACAGGCACCTGCCACCACCCCCAGCTAATTTTTGTATTTTGGTAGAGACGGGGTTTCACCATGTTGGCGAGGCTGGAGGGGCCCGAGTTTCTGCCTATTGCCGCCTGCCTGCCAATGCAGCGTGGGGATTGGTCACACAGCGCCAGCGTCACAGGTACCTTGGGTCCCATCCTGCTGCCCAAGGCAGGAGGGAGAGCTGGTCCTGTGGGAGGACGACCAGGAGGCCATCACCCAGGGCCTGCCAAGGGGATGGATCCTGGCTGTCACTCACTCAATAAGAGGCAGCAGGAGAGTCTTAGGTTAGACCTGGGAAAGAACTGTCCCACGGGAAGGCTGATTTGCTCCAATCCTGGGAACTGCTAGATTCCCTTTCTCCACACAGAGGGCATTGTGTGGGCCCATGCCCTGATGCCAAGCCTGCTCTTTCCCCATATGGTCCCCACTGGCCCGGCCTTGGGGATTTCCTGGTTAAGGAAATGGGGAGCTCAGCCCATCTGGGGAAGACCAAATGGCCTGAGGGTGGGGAAGGTGACATTTGGAAAAAGGCCAGGACTGGCAGCTCAGACCCGGAAGTCCCTGCTCCTTTCCAGCCGGGCTTGAGGTAAGAGCCTTCCTCATGAGCCCCCTACTCTCATTCATTCGTTCATTCATTCATTCACATTGTTCAAGGGCAAGGCGTAGAAGTGCAGTGGTTAAATCATGGGCCTGGGTCCAGACTGCCTGAGTTCAATCCCAGTTCTAGCCGGGCTCGATGGCTCCTGCCTATAATGCCAGCACTTTGGGAGGCTGAGACCCATGAATCACTTGAGGCCAGGAGTTCGAGACCAGCCTGTGCAACATGGCAAAACCCCGTCTCTACAAAACATACAAAAATTAGCTGGGTGTGGTGGAACAAGCCTGTAATTTCTGGTACTCAGGAGGCTGACGTAGAATTGCTTGAACCCAGGAGGCAGAGGTTACAGGGAGGCAGGATTGCGCCACTACACTCCAGCCTGGGCGACAGAGGGAGACTCCATCTCAAAACAAAAGCAAATCCCAGTTCTGCATTTACTAGCTGTGAAAACCTGTTTTTCTCTCTGTTTCCCCGTCTGTGAGGTGGGGAAACGTACCCACTACCCGAAAGCCTCATTGTGAGAGGAAGACGTGATTGTAAATAGAAAGCACTTAGAATAGTGTCTGACTCGCAGCGGGGTGGTGCGTGGGGGCCCTTCCTGTTAGCACTCGGGACGTGGGGGAATTTTGGGGGCCCTGGTATTTTTCTAACATCCAGTGAATGGTTAACCAACGGTCTCCTTTCTATTAATCAGGTAAGATATGCAGTATGCTTTTTTTTCTCCTCTCTCTCTCAAGATGGAGTCTACACTGTCGCTCAGACTGGAGTGCAATGGCGAGATCGGCTCACTGCCACCTCCGCCTCCTGGGTTCAAGCCCTGCCACCACGCCCGGCTAATACAGATGCAGTTTTCTATACATTTCACAATACAAACATTTTTAGAAATTCTATTTCCGGCCGGGCGCAATGGCTCACGCCTTGTAATCCCAGCACAAGCCTCGTATAAATGACATTCTCCAGAACATGTGCTCCGTATCTGCCTTCCTTCCCTCAGCAACGTGTCTGGAAGATTCCACTGTGTCGTCCTGTGGGACAGTTCCTTGTCATCGCAGGTGGATCATGAGGTCAGGAGTTCAAGACTAGCCTGGCCAAGATGGCGAAACACCATCTCTACTAAAAATACAAAAATTAGTCGTGTGTGGTGGTGGGTGCCTGTAATCTCAGCTACAGAGGAGGCTGAGGCAGGGAATTTGTTTAATCCAGGAGGCAGAGGTTGCAGTGGGCTGAGATCATGCCCTTGCATTCCAGCCTGGGTGACAGAGCAAAACTCCGTTTCAAAAAAAAAGAAAAAAAGAAAAAAGAAATTATATTTAAATGTCTTATCTTTTATTACTTCCTTCCTTCACTTTTATTTTATTTTATCTTCTTATTTTTTAGAGATGGAGTCTTGCTCTGTCACCCAGGCTGGATTCAGTGGCGTCATCTCGGCTCACTGCAATCTCTGCCTCCCGGGTTCAAGTGATTCTCCTACCTCAGCCTCCCGTGTAGCTGGGATTACAGACACCTGCCGTCACGTCCAGCTAATTTTTGTATTTTTAGTAGAGACAGCCATGTAGGCCAGGCTGGTCTCAAACTCCTGACCTCAGGTGATCTGCCTGCCTCGGCCATCCAAAGTGCTGGAATGACAGGTGTGAGCCACCGCTCTGATCTTTTTTTTTTTAATTAAAAAAATCATTTGGAAACTTGTTTCATCCATGCACTAAATTAAATCCTGGCCAGGCACGGTGGCTCATACCTGTAATCCCAGCGTTTTGGGCGGCTCAGCCAGGAAGATCGTTTGAGAGTGGAGTTCAAGGCCAGGCTGAAAATTAAATGAAAATAAAAAGTGGGAAAAAAAAATCCCATGTCATCCTGAAAGAAGGCTGTGAGCCTGCTTACAGAGGACATGGCAAGGTCAAGCTTGCGTTGTCAGCACTTCCCGCCTCTGCTCACCCCACACACATGCTGGGCATCCCCCGTCTGCGGAGCGTCTTGTGGGAACATGACAGGGTCTCGGGAGGCCACAGGAGGAGAGTGGAAGATGACAGCCAAGGGCTCAGGGTGCTTGCAGGACAATCACCCTGGCCAGGCAGTTTTGCAAGACCGGAAAGACCCTAGGGCAAAGGAAGGAAGTGCTGAGAGCCCACAAAAAGCTCTGCTTACCACAAGCCCCACCACAGCCTTCCTCTGCCCTGCCTCGACGTGCCCAGGTGGGCACCACTGTCGGTCTGGTATCTGTGCTGAGCCTTTTTTTTTTTTTCTGAGACAAAGTCTCATTCTATTGCCCAAGCTGGAGTGCAGTGCTGTGATCTCAGCTCACGGCAACCTCGGCCTCTCTGTTTCAAGTGATTCTCTTGTCTCAGCCTCCCAAGTAGTTGGGATTACAGGCGCCTGCCACCATGCCTGGCTAATTTTTGTATTTTCAGTAGAGGTGGAGTTTCACCATGTTGGGCAGGCTGGTCTCGAACTCCTGACCTCAGATGATCCGCACGTCTTGGCCTCCCAAAGTGCTGGGATTACAGGCATGAGCAAACACACTGGGCTAGTTCTTATATTTTTAGTAGAGATGGGGTTTCTCCATGTTGGTCAGGCTGGTCTCGAACTCCTGACCTCAGGTGATCCGCCCACCTCGGCCTCCCAAAGTGCTGGGATTACAGGCGTGAGCCACCGCGCCCAGCCTCACCTGTGGAACTAGCATCTATCTGGAGAGGAGGCAAACGTCAGCCACCACCTCCCGCTCCCTCCTGTCACCATGTCCCCAACATCACCCCAGAAGTCACCCTGGCTTCCAATACCACAGCCTGGCTTGGGCAGTTTTCAAGCCTCGTATAAATGACGTCCTCCAGAACATGTGCTCCGTGTCTGCCTTCCTTCCCTCAGCGATGTGTCTGGAAGATTCCACCGTGTTGTCCTGTGGCACAGTTCCTTGTCATTGCTGAGTAGGTCCTGTTGCAAATGCCTATCTTTCTTCATGGAAAGATTCCCAGATACACAGATGGAAATTGCCATAGGAAGGACTTGTAAGGCTCCTCACACCGAGGGCTGGAGACCTCAGGGTGGAGGTGGGGGACAGTAAGGTCCAGAGGGAGAAGATGCCTGCAGGTGATGTGCCTTTTCTTCTCTATAAAGAAGTGAAGGCCAGGTGTGCTGGCTCACTCCTGTAATCCCAGCAGTTTGGGAGGCTGAGGTGGGCAGATCACTTGAGATCAGGAGTTTGAGACCAGCCTGGGCAATATGGTGAAACCCCATCTCTATAAAAATATGAAAAAATTAGCCAGACGTGGTGGTGCGAGCCTGTAATCCCAGCTACTTAGGAGGCTGAGGTAGGAGAATTGCTTGATCACTTGAACCTGGGAGAAAGAGGTTGCAATGAGTTGAGATCGTGCCACTATACTCCAGCCCGGGTGACAGAGCAAGACTCCATCTCAAAAAAAAAAAGGGACGCATTTCCCAAGCAAGTCTTTCAGAACAGACGGAATGGACCGTACACTTTTTAGTGCGTAGATAGTAAAAGCAGAAACAGGCCAGGTACAGCGGCACACGCCTGCAGTCCCAACCTACCGTGGAGACCCAGGGCTTGAGCCCAGGAGTTGGAGGCTGCAGTGAGTTATGATCGTGCCACTGTACTCCAGCCTGGGTGACAGAGAGATACCCTGTCTTTTTAAAAAGGCAAAAAAGGTCAGGCGCGGTGGCTCATGCCTGTAATTCCGGCACTTTCGGAGGCCAATGTGGGCGGATCACCTGAGGTCAGGAGTTCGAGACCAGCCTGGCCAACAGGGTGATACCCCGTCTCTACTAAAAATACAAAATTAGCCAGGCATGGTGGTGCACACCTGTAATCCCAGCTACTTGGGAGGCAGAGGCAGGAGAATCACTTAAACCCAGGAGGCAGAGGTTGCAGTGAGCTGAGATCACGCCACGGCAATCCAGCCTGGGCAACAAAAGCAAAACACCATCTCAAATAAATAAATAAAAGCCCAGCATGTCTTGGCTTTCCCTCTGCAAGACCCCAACCCTCACCTGCAAGAGATCTGGTTTAGACCACGAACTGACGCTGAGCTCAGGCAAAGGTGAGTTGGTGCAGTCCCGGCCTGCTGGGAGGCTGCCTGGGGCTGGGGTCGCCGCTCATAACCCTGGATAAGCTCCCAAAGCTCTGAGCCTCCCAGGCTCTAGGGGGAGTGGGAGAGAGAAGCACCAGCCTTTCCCTGGGCACGCTGCCCCCTCCTCACCTCTTTGTCCCAAATCCCCTTCCTGGCAAAGCTGATGGTCTTATTTCACTCTGCAGGAAACTGAGTCAGCTCTAAGGAACAAGTCAATGAACCATTTGCTTACTTGAGGATTGGGACTCAAGTCTCACTCAAAGTCTGGGCCGTTTTCGTCCCAGCTGTCACTGGCTCGCATCCACACACACCCAAGGACGTGCACCTAATGCTTGCATGCACATGTTCATTCACTCATTCACTCACTCATTCACTCATTCATTCACTCACTCACTAATTCATTCACTCATTCATCCATTCGTTCATTCACTCACTCATTCCCACATTCATCCATTCATTCACCCCGTGCACTCATTCATTCACTTAGTGAATGTTGCAGTCAGGATCCAAATATTCATGGCCTCTGTGTGCCAGGCACTAGATGGAGGGGCTGGGGCTAGAGCCCCTGATAATCCAGCCATGCCCTAGCTTTCCTGGGGTGCACGTTGTGGTAAGGACAGTCTAAAAAAATTGAGTCAGGCCAGGCACGGTGGCTCATGGCCGTAATCCAGCTCTTTGGGAGGCAGGGGCAGGAGGATCACTTGTGGCCAGGAGTTCGAGACCGTCCTGGACAACACAGCAAGACTCTAATTTTTTAAAAATTAGCTGGGCTTGATGGGGCCCACCTGTAGTCCCAGCTACTCCAGAGGCTGAGGCAAGAGGATCACTGGAACCCAAGAGTCGGAGGCTGCAGTGAACTGTGATCCCACCACTGCACTTGAGCCTGGGCAACAGAGTGAGAACCTGTCTCAGATAATCACAATAACAATAAAAATGAAGAAAAATAAAATGCAACTGGTGATACCTCAGTGATAATAAGTGCTCTGTAGAAAAATAAAACAGGAAGAGGCTGAGGAAGGTATGAAGTTTGCTATGCAATGTGAAGTAATCAAGGAAGGCTTCTCAGAGGAGGTGACATTTGAGCAGAGAAATAGAGGAGAGAGTTGTGGAGGGAAGATGGTCAATGAGGGGAACATGGTCAAGGTGGGGAAGACGGTTCAAGGGGGAAAAGATGGTCAAGGGCAGTGAATACAAAGGCCCTGAGGCAGGAATAGCTTGGTTCACCCCCAAAACCTGTGGGGCCCGTACAGGCCATGGGAAGGACATGTGAGGCCCTGCCCCTGTCCCCACAGGTGCATCCCAGCATGAAGCTGCCCATGTTTACATCCTGCAAGCCTGAAGAGTCCCCAGAAAGTGAAAGAAGAAACAAAGCCCTTTCTGCGCCCTCCCTGCCCCTGTCTCGACCGCGACAGAAGTGACTTCCTCTTTCCAGAGGATTTAAGGCGCAGCCCGGGAGTACCGGGGAGCAGTGGAGGCCGCCCAGCCATGGGGGACGCCTTCATCCGCCACATCGCCCTACTGGGCTTTGAGAAGCGCTTCGTCCCCAGCCAGCACTACGTGAGTAGCGGGGACCCCGTGGGGGGCACATGGCGGGGCAGCACGGCCACACTTGCAGCCTCAGGGCTGACCAGCCCCAGTGAGAACTAAGGGGGCAGGGTCTTGGGCACCCCGTCCCTGGTCTTGGAGCCTGAATCTACCCCTCTGCTCTGGGACCCCACCCTGGGAAGACAACCCCCTTGGACCCACCTGGGCAGCCCTTTACTGTCCCCGCCTGTGTCCCCACCCAGGCCCTCAGCCTTAGCCAGGAGTCCTCTCTCTGCTCCCCTGCCATGGCTGGGCAGCCCAGCATTCTCTCAGGTCCAAGGCCCACTCCTCCAGGAAGCCCCCTCTAACCACCCCAGCTATCAGAGAGCTGCCCTCCCAGGAGAGAGGTCTGGAAACTGAAGCTTTCTCTCTCCCCAGCTGCCTGCAGTGTCAGTTAGAGTCTTATCTTCTCCAGTTGGGCAACACCACCACAGGGGCCAAAAGAGTCCTCCTGTCTGTCCCCTGGCGGGGGCTGGACAAATACCTGCTCAGACCGATAAGTCCACTGGGTCCTCTAAGCCCACAGAAGGCCAGGGAGGAACTGCATTTAGGAAACTGAATGAAGTTTGTATGGAACATTTAGTGCTATGTGCCAAGACCTTTCTCTTTTTTGTTTTTTTTTTCTGAGACAGAGTTTTGTTCTGTTGCTCATGACAGAGTGCAGTGGTGCGATCTCGGCTCACTGCAGCCTCCACCTTCTGGGTTCAAGCGATTCTCCTGCTTCAGCCTCCTGAGTAGCTGGGATTACAGGTGCCTGCCACCACACCTGGCTAATTTTTGCATTTTTAGTAGAGACAGGGTTTCACCATGTTGGCCAGGCTGGTCTCAAACACCTGACCTTAAGTGATCCACCTGCCTCGGCCTCCCAAAGTGCTGGGATTACAGGTGTGAGCCACTGCGCCTGGCCTCTTTTTATAAAATGGGTCTGGAGTGCAGTGGCGTGATCATAGCTCACTGCAGCCTTGACCTCCCAGGCCCAAGTGATCCTCCCGCCTCAGCCCCTTGAGAAGCTGAGCCTATAGGCCCGCACCACCAGGCCTGGCTAATTTTTAATATTTTTGTAGAGGTGGGGTTTCACCATGTTGTCCAGGCTAATCTTGAACTCCTCGGCTTAAGCAGTCCTCTGGTCTCAGCCTCCCACAGTGTGCTAGGATTACAGCGTGAGCTACCGCGCCCAGTCACCTTTCTCCTTTTCTTTGTAACTTTCGGTTTAGAAAGTTCAAATTTACGGAAAGGCTACGGGGCGTCGAAACAGTACCAATAAGTCCAACAGTCTTTCACCTGCCTTCATCCACACCTCTCTTTCTGGGTGTATTTTCTGGATTATTTGAGAGTGAGTTGAAGGCATGTTTCTTTACCTCTAAATACTAGGGGCTGTGCATTTCTTAAACTCAAGGGCATTCTCGGCCAGGCGAGGTGGCTCACACCTGTAATCCCAGCACTTTGGGAGGCTGAGGTGGGCAAATCACCTGAGGTCAGGAGTTTGAGGCCAGCCTGACCAACATGGAGAAACCTCATCTCTACAAAAGATACAAAATTAGCCAGGCATGGTGGCATGTGCCTGTAATCCCAGCTACTCTGGAGGCTGAGGCAGGAGAATCACTTGAACCTGGGAGGCAGAAGTTTCAGCGAGCTGAGATTGTGCCATTCACTAGGCAACAAGAGCAAAACTGCGTCTCAAAAAAAAAAAAAAAAAAAAAAAAAAAACCAAGGGCATGATCTTATGTAAACACAACACACGTGTCAAAATCAGGAAATGAACATGGACAAAACATCATTATCTACCCATGACTTTACCAAGGTTTCCCCAATTCGCCTACTTGTCCTCTGTGCTAAAGACTTTTTTCAGGTCTCCGATCCAGTCAGGGATC
>CAUYLG010062135.1:0-32789 GCA_963573385.1 Cacajao melanocephalus
TGGTTGGTTAATCCTTTTAAAATGGTTGGAATTTTTTGATTTTTTTTTTTTTATAAAAAATGAAATCATGCTTGGGGTACATTGAAATAAACTGTATAAAAAAAAAAAAAAAAAAAAAAAAAAAAAAAAAAAAAGAAAGAAAAAGAAAAGAAAGAATAAATGGCATGTAAGCAGCAGAGTAAAAACCTTTAAGAAAATGAAAGAAATATGTTATCTCCCGTGAAACAACTATGAGTCAAAAATATGTTCATTTTGAAGGTTGGGAGAGTACACTGGACCATTTCAGGAAGAAAATGATAGTTTTAAATTAGAAATTTATTACTAGGGTAGTCAGGGTGGCTTATACCTGTAACCCCAGCACTTTGGGAAGCCAAGGCAGATGGATCCCTTGAGCTCAGGATGGCAAAACCCCATCTTCACTAAAAATACAAAAAATTAGCCAGGTGTGGTGGCACACACCTGTTGTCTCAGTTACTCAGGAGGCTGAGGTGGGAGGGACCAGCCCAGGGAGGTCAAGGCCATAACTGCACCACTGTACTCCAGCCTGAGCAATGGGAATAACAACTTATTATTATTATTATTATTTTTATTGCATTTTAGGTTTTGGGGTACATGTGAAGAACATGCAAGATTGCTGCACAGATACACACATGGCAGCATGATTTGCTAAGAACTTATTATTTTTAAAAAATTATTAATGTAAGACCCTATATAAACAGGTTAAAAATAAAAAAGACATGATCATCAACAGATTAAGAAAAAAATACTTAATAAAATCCAAGTCTCATTTGTGATTTTTTAAAAAATACATAGCAATCTAGGAATAGAAGTGAATGTTCTTAACCTGACAAGACATACTTATCAGAAATTTATAGGCCAGGCGCAGTGGGTCACACCTGTAATCCCAGCACTTTGCAAGGCTGAGGTGAGCGGGTCGCCTGAGGTCAGGAGTTCGAGACCAGCCCAGCCAACATGGTGAAACCCTGTTTCTACTAAAAATACAAAAATCAATCGGGCATGCGGCACGCACCTGTAACCTCAGCTACTCAGGAGGCTGAGGCAGGAGAACTGCTTGAACCTGTGAGCGGAGGTTGCAGTGAGCCGAAATCACATCACTGCACTCCAGCCTGGGTGACAGAGGGAGACTCCATCTCAAAAAAAAAATTATGACAAGTAGATTTAATGATGTAACTTTAGAAGCACTGCTATTAAAGTGAGAACCAAAGGAAGAATTTCTGTTATTATGGTCACTATTATAGAACTAATAAGACAGTTCAGTAAGGTTGATATAAGTTGAAGAGAAACAGCATTTACATTCATACCGTTAATAGTTAACTAGAAAATATGATACTTAAATTAGTAACAAAACCTATGTCAGAGTTTTATGGGAAATATGACAAAACATCCTTGAAGGGCATAAAAGAAGACTGAATAAATTAACGGTATATCATGTTGATGGATGGGAAGACTAAATATTGTAAATATGGCAATTGTTCACTGGCTCACTGGAGCAGAACACAGAACTGGGAAACAGGGAAACCTGCTTTACAAAAATAAATTCCAAATGGAACAAAGATGTAAATGTAAAACTAAAATGAAAACCAAACTTTTAGAAAAACCTAAAGTAAAACTAAAATTTTTAGAGTACGTTGGCATGTATTCTTTACAACCTCAGGGTATGTAAAGTTTCCTTTTTTTCCATGTAAAATTGCAGTTATTCTTGCTAATATTTTAACCTAACAACAAAGTGGTTTTTATAAAAAAAGATCAAATGGATCAGGGGTGGTGGCTCCTGCCTGTCATCCCAGTACTTTAGGTGGCCGAGGCGGCTAGATCACCTGAAGTCAGGAATTTGAGACCAGCATGGTCAATAAGGTAAAACTCTGTCTCTACTAAAAATACAAAAATTAGCTGGGTGTAGTGTCGGGCACCTGTAATCCCAGCTACTCGGGAGGCTGAGGCAGGAGAATTGCTTGAACCCAGGAGGCAGAGGTTGCAGTGAGCCGAAATAGCGCCACTGCACTCCAGCCTGGGCAACAAGAGCAAGACTCTGTCTTCAAAAACAAGATCAAATGACAAAGTCTTGTACAGAGATAAAAGTAAACCCTTTTATCCCACCAAATTATAAGCTCTGGCTTATTATTAGGACAATTGATTTTCATCTACAATAAAACTTTAAGCATATCTGCTATTAAATGCATGCCAGCGGAAATCTCAAACATACATAAAAGGAGAGACTAGTATCATAAATAAACCTGATAACATCGTCTAGCTTCAACAATTAGCAATATATGGCCAATACTGCACACTTAGGATTTCTTTTCTTTTTTTTTTGAGAGTTCTGCTTTGTCACCCAGGCTGGAGTGCAGTGGTGCCACCTCGGCTCACTGCATCCTCCGCTTCCCGGGTTCAAGCAATCCTCCCACCTCAGCCACGGGAGCAGCTGGGACTACACAGGTGTGCACCACCATGCCCGGCTAGTTGTTTTTGCATTTTTAGTAGAGACAGAGTTTCACCATATTGGCCAAGCTGGTCTTGAACTCCTGACCTTGTGATCCCACTCCCTCAGCCTTCTGAAGTGCTGGGATAACAGGAGTAAGCCACTGAGCCCGGCCAGAAAAGAATTCTTAAATAAAACATAAACCATAAAGGAAATGCATAAAAATAAAATTTTTTATGCAAATAAAATGCTGCAAACAAGTCAAACTATAAACTAGATGATCTGCAATGCACATAGCTGACAAAGATTCATATTCAGACTTGCAAATCAATAAAAACCAATCAGCTGGGCACAGTGGCTCATGCCTGTAATCCTAGCACTTTGGAAAGCCGAGGTGGGGGGGCTCACTTGAGGCCAGGAGTTCGAGACCAGCCTGGCCAACATGGTGAAACCCCGTCTCTACTAAAAATGCAAAAATTAGCTGGGTGTAGTGGCTGGCACCTGTAATTCCAGCTACTCTGGAGATTGAGGCAGGAGAATCACTTGAACCCAGGAAGCAGAGGGTGCAGTGAGCCAAGATGGCGCCACTGCACTCCAGCCTGGGTGACAGAGCGAGACTCTGTCTCCAAAAAAAAAAAAAAAAAAAAAGGAACTTTTGAGCTCAAGCAGTCCTCCTGCCTTGGCCTCTCAAAGTGCTCGGATTACAGGCATGAGCCAACATGCCCGGCCAGTTTATTCTGCTTATTTCTTCGTTTGCTCTGTCTCTTCCTTAACTAGAACATAAAATCTGTGAGATACGACACTATGCCTACCTCATTCACCACAAAATCCCCAGCACTGTGGATGCTTGGTAAACAGTACGTGTTCAATAAATATCCGATGTTAAATGAATGCCAGAAGTCAAGCCTCAGAGCACCTTAAGGGGAGATGTTTCACCCTTGCAGGGAAGCCAGGTTACATATGGACCGTAAAGTCAAGCCCCGGTCTCACTGAGTTGTCTATGGGGAAGAGGCGTGGAATGATCAATGGACGGTTCTCTTACCTGTCACAACTCATAACGCTGTACCAGGGGAGTGGAGTGAAGAGAAATAAAAAACTGTACTTGGAAATCAAATTTCTATTAACAGATGTAGAAACTTTGAGCCTCTGGATCCTCTGCAGACATCTAATTAATTACCTAGCACAATCTTCTCATGCAAGTTCCTACATGAGGTACAGGAACTAAACTTTCTTTAAAAAGCATGTCAATCTCTATTTCCAGCCTCAGGTCTTCAAGAGTGGCAGAAGAAAGGGGATAGTGAAGAGAAAAACAAGTAGGCACATTAAATATATTGGTTTTTGTTGTTGTTGAGACACGGTCTCACTTTGCCACTCAGGGTCACGTGAGCACGGCTCACTGCAGCCTCGACCTCCCAGGCTCAAGCAATATTCCTGCCTCAGCCCCCCAAGTAGCTGGGACTACAGGTGCATGCTACCATGTCGGGCTGATTTTTGTATTTTTTTGTAGAGATGAGGATTCACCGTGTTGCCCGAGGTGGTCCGGAACTTCTGGGTTGAAGCGACCTGCCGATCTCAGCCTCCCAAAGTGCTGGGATTACAGGCATGAGCCACTGCGCCCAGCCAAGATACTGCTTTGAATCTAGCTTTTCCACAGTCCTGAGAAGGGATGCCTGTAGGGAGGTGGCTTGATCAGCCAGGCTTCCAGTGGTGGTAAAGGCCACTTTCAACCTCTGGGCAATTACAGCACTCCCCCAAGAGGCCCTGTAGAGAAGCCGTGCTTCAGAGGATCGGCTCTGGAGCTAGACTTCCTGGCCTTAAATTCTGACTCTGCCATTTACTATTTGTGTAACTTTGGGCAAATCACAGACAGTTTTGTGTAACTCAGTTTTCTCGAATATAAAATGGAGGCTAATAATGATATGTACTCCACAGGGTGGTTGTGAGGATTAAATGTTTTTAAAAGACTGTGCACGGTGGCTGATGCCTGTAATCCCGGCACTTTGGGAGGCCAAGGTGAGTGGACTGCTTGAGACCAAGAGGGCAGGAGTTCGAGACCAACCTGGTCAATATGGTGAAACCCTGTCTCTACTAAAAATAGAAATTAGCCAAGTGTGGTGGCACGTGCCTGTAGCCCCAGCTACTCGGGAGGCTCAGGCAGGAGAATCACTTGAACCCAGGAGGCAGAGGTTGCAGTGAGTGAGATGGCGCCACGGGGCCTAGGCTGGGTGACAGAGTGAGACTGTCTCAAAAAAAAAAAAAAAAAAGTTTTAAAACATGCAAAATACTTAGAATAACACCTAAAACAAAGCAAGTCCTCAGTAAACTGTAGCTTTTATTGTAATTATTCACCTGGGAGAGAGGGAACTTCTGGGAAAAATGGCAGCCCTGGAGGCTTAGATGATTAAATCATTAGCTAACAAGTCAGAGACAACATGAAACAGAGGGAAAGCACTAGATCAAATATCGAAATGCCTGTTGGAGCAGAGATGCTAGTTACCTCCCAATCCGGTCTTCCCTTCTTTTGCAAAATAACTGATTTTTAGCTAAGAGTCCGTGCGTGCCTGCGTGCGTGCGTTTGTGTGTGTTAGACACAGGGTCTCAATCTGTCACCCAGGGATGGAATACAGTGGCATGACCCTAGCTCACGGCAGCCTCAAACTCCTTGGCTCCAGTGACCCTCCTGTCTCAGCCTCTAGTGTAGCTAGGATTACAGGTACATGCCACCATGTCTGGCTAATAGCTGGGTAATAATTTCTGCCAGCCAGGTGACTATGTTTTCAGCCTTCTCTGCAGCTAGGATAGCCATGTTACTCTTGAGATATTTATAAATAGAACTTTTATATAAAACCTTGAAGTCTCTTTAAATGTATGGGGCATACCCTTTTTGTTTTCTTCCTCCATTAAGCTGCCTGCTGATGCTCTAGTAGCCACCTTGGGATGGAACCACATCCTAGGATGTTGTATAATGAGCTGAGGGCTTCAGTGTCTGCCAACCTGAGGAAGCAAAGCAGTAGAGCCTAAACACTAGCCCTGGACTGCCTATGTCTGGACGCTTGATATGAGAGGATAAAACTATATGTTTAGGCCTCTTATTCACCAAAAACGAATACTAAATCATATGTCTGGGTTCTGACCTAGTATTGCCATATAATTTCAAATATATCAGTCTCTCTAAGTCTTAATCTTCTCAGTTGTAAAACATGATAATGCTCACTTTGAGAGGCCACAGTGTCTGAATCACGAGGTCAGGAGTTTGAGACCAGCCTGGCCAATCTGGTGAAACCCTGTCTCTATTAAAAATACAAAAAGTAGCTGGGCGTGGTGGCACACACCTGTAATCCCAGCTACTCGGGAGGCTGAGGCAGGAGAATTGCTTGAATCCAGTAGGCGAAGGTTGCAGATGGCCAAGATCGTGCCACTGCACTCCAGCCTGGGAGCCTGGGTGATACGGCAAGACTCCAGCTCGGAAAAAAAAAAAGTGATAATGCCTCATAGAACTGTAGTGGGAATCAAGTGAAATAATACATCTTGATAGCACTATGGAAAATTCTGATGTAAGTTTCATCAACAAAAATGAGACACTGAGAAGGGAAAAGCAAGTGTTCATGATGAAGGCAAAGAAACATAAAGACAAACAAAGTAACTTTTAAAAGTCTGTGAAAAGAGACTGTGTTTATAACAGAGTAGAAAATTTCCTACAGAAGGTCATGAAGATCTATCACATTGGAGATAATATTCTGAATCCCGCTAAATATACTACTAAATTATCTCAATAGGAATCTTGTAATTTTCCACTCTGAAGTCCACTGCTTCTGAGGCTGCTTCATTCCTAATTAGATGGCTTTAGCTCTTCAAATCCCAGTGTCTCCCTCTTAGTATCCTCCCTGTCATTATCCCAGACCTTTTTTAAAAATAGTTTTATTTTACTTTATTTTATTTATTTATTTTTTTGAGACAGTCTCACTCTGTCAACCCAGGCTGGAGTTCCATGACACGATCTCGGCTCACTGCAACCTCTGCCTCCTAGGTTCAAGGGATTCTCTTGCCTCAACCTCCCAAGTAGCTGGCATTACGCTCGCGTGACACCACGCCCAGCTTATTTTTGTATTTTTAGTAGAGAAAATACAATCTTTAGTAGAGAAAATACATGGGGTTTTGCCATGTTGGCCAGGCTGGTCTCAAACTCCTGAACTCAGGTGATCCACCCACCTTGGCCTCCCAAAATGCTGGGAATACAGGCATGAACCACTGCACTGGCCTAATAGTTTTAAACTGACGAACAGTAATTATATATACTTATGAAGCAATGTGATGTTTTGATAAATATATACATGTAAAACAATCAAATTGAGATGTAACACATTCGTCATCTCATATACTTACTTATTTGTGGTGAAAACATTTAGAATCTTTTTTTTTTTTTTTTTTTTTTTTGAGACAGTCTTCGGTATGTTTCCAGGCTGGAGTGCAGTGTGTGATCTCGGCTCACCGCAACCTCCGCCTCCCTGGTTCAAGCGATTCTCCTGCCTCAGCCTCCTGAGTAGCTGAGACTACAGACACGTGCCACCACACCCTGCTAATTTTTGTATTTTTAGTAGAGACAGGGTTTCAACATGTTGGCCAGGATGGTCTTGACCTCTTGACCTCGTGATCCTCCCAACTTGGCCTCCCAAAGTGCTGAGATTACAGGCGTGAACCACTGCGCCTGGCCTAAAATCGATTCCTTAAGCTATTTTTAAATATAAAACACATTATTCACTCCAGTCACCATGCTGTGTAACAGATCACAAGAACCTACTTCTCTTGTCCAACGAAAACTCTGAATCCTTTGCCCAACATCTCCTCTTTCCCCTTCCATCCCCACCAACCCCAACCTTGTAACTGAGTTATGCTTAGTGACTTTATCACAAAACAAAGCTGTCTAAGAGAACTTTATGGCAATAATGGAAATATTCTATATTATGCTTGACAACCCAACAGCCATTAGTCTCACGTGGTTATTAACCACTTGGAAATGTGACTACTATGACTGAACTGAATTTTTAATTTTATTTAATTTTCATTAACTAACTTTTGATTGCTTGATTGAGACAGAGTTCTTGCTGTGTCACCCAGGCTGGAGTGCAGTGGTGCAATCACAGCTCACTGTAGCCTTAACCTCTCAGGCTCAAGCAATCTTCCCACCTCAGCCCCTTGAACAGCTGGGACTACAGGCCCACACCACCATGCCCAGCTAACTTAAAATTTTTGTAGAGATGGGACCTCACTATGTTGCCCATGCTGGTCTTGAATTCTTGGGCTCAATCTTCCCGCACTGGCCTCTCAAAGTCCTGGAAAGTCCTGGGATTACAGGCATGAGATAGCACACTTGGCATACACACACACACACACACACACACACACACACACGTACATTTGTATATACACACATATATGTATATACGTACATATACACACATATATGTATGTACATACATACATATATACATACATACAGTTTGGCTCTGTTGCACAGGCTGGCGTGCAGTGGCGTGACCTTGGCTCACTGCAACCTCTGTCCTGGAGTTCAGGCAATTATCATGTCTCTGTTTCCTGAGTAGCTGTAATTACGGGCATGCATACCATGCCTGGCTAATTTTTGTATTTTTAGCAGAGACAGGGTTTCACTATGTTGGCCAGGCTGATCTTGAACTCCTGGTCTCAAGCAATCTACCCACCTCAGCCTCTCAAAGTGCTGGGATTACAGGGATGAGTCACTGCACCTGGCCAATTAATTTAATTTGAAGTAGACAGATGTGGCTAGTGACTGTTATCAGTCAGCCACACAGTCAAGAAATAGAAGTACATCATGGCACTTCTTCATTCCTATCGGATCTATCTCACTTATTCTAAATATCTATGGCAAAATGTTTTCTTTTCACCTACTCCTGACATTCCTTGGAAAGTCTCCATTTCCCTATTTGGAATTTGGGTTTAATGATCTTTCCAGAAGAATAGATCATATGTTCAATACACACACACACACACACACACACACACTCTCTCTCTCTCTCTCTCTCTCTCACTCTCTCTCTCTCTCACTCCTAAGTTCAACTTGGGGCAAACTTTACTGAACGTACCAAAATTGGATTCATGGAATCTACCAAAAAGGCACCAAAAATGATTCAATCCCTGAAAAGGCCTCACGTTTTTTATTTTATTTTTTTTAGCTTTTTTGTGTAAAGACACCAGAAGTTCAATTATCCCTCTTGGTAAGGCCTTACATAAGTTAAGTATCTTCTTTTTATCAATAAAATACAAGAAAAAACAGGCATGTTCTGCTCCTAGAAGATCAAATTAAGGTCAGGCATGGTGGCTGACACCTGTAATTTCAGCACTTTGGGAGGCCAAAGCTGGAGGATTGCTTCAGCCAGGAGTTCAAGACCAGGCTTCTCTTAAAAAAAATAAAATAAAAAATCAAAACATTAGCTGGGCATGGTGGCACACGCCTGTAGGCCCAGCTACTTGGGAGGCTGAGGTGGGAGGGCTGCTACTTGAACCCAGGAGGTGGAGATTACAGGGAGCAGAGATCTTGCTACTGCATTCCAGCCTGGGTGACAGTGAGACCCTGTGTCAAAAAGGATCCAACTAAAAGAAACAGGTTGAATCAAGGTTATTAACCATGGAAAGCTTCTTGGTACAGTTTACTACTACCAGACTAACAGGCAGGCAGGAGAAAAGCAACTCTCCAGAAGGGAGTACCAAAGGTGGTGATATACAGAGAAATGTTTTTCTAGCTCGAAAGAAACAGACTAGAACAAACACTCTGACCCTGATGACCCCTCCAGGCTGCTATTCAGGTGCTCATGTTTGAGATGTGAGCTAAAGCATAATTCCTTAAAAAAAAACTCCTTGATGTGATGCCAAGAAATGATGTGACAGTGCTTGCTGCAGATTTCCCTTAGAGGCACGCCAGCAAGACCTTTTCAAATGCAAATTGGCTTACTCAAGATAGCTGTCAGGTTTCTTGGGGGAGGAGTTTAAATGAAAAGGCAACACTTCCCTCTGACTGAACTGAGGAGTGTGGCTGACCCTGATGAAGTGAGAAAGAAGGGATGAGAGACACCTGGAGAATGACCCCCGCAAGCAGACAGCGAGTGGGACTCAGCCTGGAAAGAACTTGACAGCTCTATATAGATTCTCTGCTTGAGTCAGACCGCCTTGATTGATTGTGGCACACCCCCACCCCCACGTTGGCTGAGATGTTCACTGATCTTAGCACAGAATCCCAAAGTGCTCTGTATCTCAAGTCAGACCCTCCTTGTCTCTACGGCAGGCGTGCCTGTAAGCCACGTCATGCAGCCATGCCTCACGGGCTCTGACTCCCAGAGCCCTCAAAAGACATGAGCACCACCCTGGACACTGAGGATGCTGCTCAGGGCTGGTCCCAGGAGGCTCACAGTCTAACTGTCCAGTGTGTAGTCTTAAAGGCAGGTGCAGACAGAAAGAGCTGAGAGATGACCCAGAACTGTGTCCACACCTGGAAAATGCCTTTGGTCTTTCACAGGGTTGTTACATCACAACATGGAAATACGATTATTTAGTAGAAGGCAGAACAAAAAAAAAAAAAAAAACCCCAGGAATTTCAGAAAGAAGAAAAAAAATGCAGGGTAAAGGTAGCCAGGGGCTGGGATTAGTGAAAATGACAGTGAAAGCTTTAGATTTTTTTCAAATATAAAGGTTAGGGAAACGAGAACTGGATATTTAAACATGCCAAGATAAAGAAGCCTGTCCCCCATCTACAGGAAGTTTATCCCTAACATCTAAATAGTCATGTTTTAAAATCAACAAGTTTGCTGGTTTTCAGCTGCCACTAACCAGAACTCCCAGTGGCTGTGGCCTGCAGTACAGACAAACTGTGCCCAGTTGGACTAAATGAAGACATATCACCGGAAGTCTGCCACCGGCCTGACCCCTCCCAGTTTCAGGAGGAGTTTGAGCAAAACACTATCCAGCTACATGAGTAGTAGACAAGATGCTTTAACATACTAGCAGCAAGGGGTGCCAAGGACCCCCGCATCTGAATCAGCAGATTCGGAGAGTAAGTGGTCTATGACCCAAGGGGACTCTAAGAATAAGAACGGAAACTCACTAGCAAGTTCAGCAGGACTTCTGCTTTCCCCACCTCGTCCTGTCCACTGCAGTTACATATTCATGTCGACAGTCACAGATTTTTAAAATTTGATACAATTATCTCCTAGAAATGACTGTATGTAGCCTCTTGGGATCTAAAGCAATTAAGTGAAGATAAATTTATTTCATAGAGCAAGCTGTCAAAGGATAAAGCAATTTCATTCCCCATTTGAAGTGGAAGCTTGGGTCATGCATGGTTTATTTGAAACAATGCCATCACCTAAAGCTGCTGATCTTATCTCTAACTCTGTTCTCCATTCCAAACTGCTGGAGATATGTAGCGTGGCACTGCCTGAAGTTATGACATCTGGCTCAAAGCCAGCAGAACAAGCCAGCTCCTCTTCTAGGTTTCAAGCATAAGAGGACGAAAGTCATATTAAAAGAAGGTAACTATATAGGTGAAGTCTGTTAAGCCCTAAAAAAGGGAGAAGTTTCCAGGCCACTGGGAGTGACGACAGAGGCAGCTAACAATGGGAAAGTTGTGCAAGAAAAGGCCAAAACATCCCCCGAATGGGGCAGGCAAAATACTTGCCAAGGAATCAGAGTCTCCTCTTCTGGGAGACACCTAACCAAACAGGGAGGGCTGTCTCATCAAACAGCCTGACCGATGGAAAGCACGCCAGACTCAAAACCAAGAGCTCAGGGTCCTGGTACTGTATGGCCATGCGACACTTATGGAAAAGTGCCTGTTTTTTTTCATTTTTTGAGATGAAGTCTCGCTCTGTCACGCAGGCTGGAGTGCAGTGGCACAATCTCGGCTCACTGCAACCTCCGCCTCCCAGGATCAAGCAATTCTCCTGCCTCAGCTTCCCAGGAAGCCGGGACTACAGGTTGTGCCACCGTGCCTGGCTAATTTTGTATTTTTAGTAGAGACAGGGTTTCTCCATGTTGGCCAGGGTGGTCCTGAACTCTTGACTGCAAGTGATCTGCCTGCCTTGGTTCCCAAAGTGCTGGGATTACAGGCGTGAGCCACCATCCCAGGCCTTTTAAAAGAAAAAGTTGTTTGTTTTTTTTTTTTTGAGATGGAGTCTCACTATGTCACCCAGGCTGGAGTGCAGTGGCACAATCTTGGCTCACTGTAACCTCTACCTCCCGGGTTCAAGTGATTCTCCTGCCTCAGCCTCCCAAGTAGTTGGAATTACAGGTGTATGCCACCACACCCGGCTAATTTTTGTATTTTAAGTAGAGACGGGGGTTTCACCATGTTGACCAGGCCGGTGTTGAACTCCTGAGCTCAAGTGATCCCCCCCCTCAGCCTCCCAAAGTACTGGGATTACAGGCATGAGCCACCGCGCCCAGCTGGGAAAGTGCCAGTTAACTAATTATTATTATTATTAAACTGTAATGAGTATTTTATTTTTGAGACAGGGTCTCACTCTGTCACCCACGCTGGAGTGCAGGAGACCTCAGCTCACTGCAACCTCCACTTCTTAGGCTCCAGTGATCCTCCCACCTCAGCCTTCCAAGTAGTTGGGACCATAGGCGTGTGCCACCATGCCCAGCTATTTTTTGTATTTTGAATAGAGATGGGGTTTCGCCATGTTGCCTAAGCTGGTATCATGACCTCAAACGATCTGCCCACCTCAGACTCCCAAAGTGCTGGAATTACAGGGGTAAGCCATTGCACCTGGCCTGGCACTTTATTTTTAAAAATTCTTCATATCCATATTGCATTCATTTTTATAACATGCGGCCAATGCACTACTTAGAGAACAGTATTCAATTTTTTTTTAAAAAGCCGCTGAAGCTGTCTTTAGGTGAAATCCATGAATGTCAGGCCTTGTCTGAGCACTGCTTTTAACAGAAGGCTTGACAAACTGGAATGGGTTTTCAAGTATTGAGTGCATTGGAATCACCTGGAGAGCTTGTTAAATGAGATTGCTGGGCTCCCCCCTCAACTGTCTATGACTCACAAGGCTGAGGGAGGGCCTAAAACATCACAACTTCCCAGGTGAATCTGATACTGCTGGTATTGGCACAGAGAAATCCGGCCAGGAGACTGATCTAGAATTGCAGTGTTTAGTACAGTAGCCACTACCTACATGTGGACATTTCAATTTAATTACATTAAAATTTGTTTTTCTTTTGCACTAGCCATATTTCAAGTATTCAACGGTCCCATACGGCCAGTGGCTACCATACAGGATGGAGCAGAAATAGTAACATTCCATCATTACAGTATTAAACACTGCATCATTACAGAAAGTTCTTTAATATTTCACAGCACTGGCCAAGAATCTATTTGACTGCACTGGTTTGTTTAGCTTAGAGAAAAGAAAAAGAGAATTTCAAGTATAACTAAGGTGTGTCAGGCACAGAAAAAACAGACTTTGTGATTTTATCGACTGATTGATTGATTGAGACGGAGTTTCCCTCTTGTCTCTTGTTGCCCAGGCTGGAGGGCAATGATGTAATTTCACCTCACCGCAACCTCTGCCTCCCAGGTTCATTCAAGGGATTCTCCTGCCTCAGCCTCCAGAGTAGCTGGGATTACAGACGCGCACCACCATGCGTGGCTTATTCTTTCTTTTTTTTAGTACAGATAGGGTTTCTCCATGTTGGTCAGGCTGGTCTCGAACTCCTAACCTCAGGTGATCTGCCCACCTCGGCCTCCCAAAGTGCTGGGAGTACAGGTGTGAGCCACTACACCCGGCCCCAGCCTTTGTGATTTTAAGAAAACCTTTTAAAAATCACTAAGTGGGAATTATAGGAAGGCAGACTGTGTTTTGAGAAGAAACTTCCCTTCCTTTCAGAGATGCAGTCTTGCTCTGTCACCCAGGCTGGAGTGCAGTGGCCCAATTACAGCTCACTGTAACCTTGAAATCCTGGGCTCACGTGATCCTTCTGCCTCAGCCACTTGAATGGCTAGGATCGTGTGTGCACACCATATCCGCTATTTTTTTTTTTTTTTAAATTTTTGTAGAGGCAGGATCTTGCTATATTGCATAGCTGGTCTTGAACTCCTGGGCTCAAGTGACCCTCCTATCTTGCCCTCTCAAGGTGCTGAGATGACAGGCACAAGCCACCTCACTCAGCCTGAGGAGAAACTTTTTATAGTGACTGTCTCATGATAGAGTAAATCCTGGGGAAGTATCTGAAGCAGAGGCCATTGAGGACACTAGAGGACAATTTTTTTCATTAGGTAAGAGACTAACCCTGATGTCTTCTAAGGAATCTTTTAACTCCATGGTTCTTTTGTAATTGATCTGATCCAATTTTATAGTCACAATCATTGTTCACCATTCCTTTGGAATCTAGGATAGTTTTCTAACGTATGTACTTCAGGTAGAAGAAACTTCCTCTAGTTAGGATATTTGGTGATAAACTCTCTCCGCTTTTTGTTTTTTCTGAGGGGTTGGGGGAGAAAGGGTCTCACTATGTTTTCTAGGCTGGACTCCAACACCTGGGGTCCAGTGATCCTCCTGCCTCAGCCTCCTATGCCTTGGGAATACAGGTGCGCACCAGCTTCTCCCAGTTCTTATTGTTTAAAAATGTCTTTATAACACCAAAGCACAAGTAACCAAAAAAAAAAAACAAAAAACAAAAAACAAAAAAAACCCAGATTAATTGGACTTCATAAAAATTAAAATGTTCAAGAAAGTGCAAGGACAACCAACTCATAGAAGGGAGAAAATATTTGCAAATCATGTATCTGATAAAGAACTGTATCCGGAATCTATAAAGAACTCCTACAACTCAAGGCTGGGTGGGGTGGCTCACGCCTGTAATCCCAGCATTTTGGGAGGCCAAGGCAGGAGGATTGCTTGAGCCCAGAGTTTAAAACCAGCCTGGGCAACACAGTGACTGTCTGTCTGTCTATCTATCTATCTACTCCTACAATTCAACAAAAGACAACCCAATTTTATAAGTGGGCAAATATTTGAATAGTTAGTATTCCAAAGAAATACAAATAGCCAGTGAACACATGAAAAGCTGTTCTACATCATTAATTATTGAGAAATGCAAGTGAAAATCACAACTGGGATACCACTTCACACACACTAGGATGGCTGTAATAAAAAGACAATAGTAACAAGTCTTGGTGAAGATGTGGAGAAACTGAACACTTATACAATTGCTGCTAGTGAGAATGTAAAATGTTGCAGCTGCTCTGGAAAACCGTTTAGTCCGGAAGTTCCTCCAACAGTTAAACACAGTTCACCACATGACCAAACAATACTATTTCTAGATATATATATCTAAGAGAAATGAAAGCATATGTCCACACAAAAACTCATATACAAATGTTCATACCAACATTATTAATAATAGTCAAAAAATGCAAACAACCTAAATGTTTATGAAACTGATACATGAATAAACAAAATGTGGAATACTCATATAACAGAATATTATTCAGGCATAAAAAGGAATGAAGTACTGATATGAGCTGTGACATGGATGAACCTTAAAACATTAAGCAAACCAGAAGAAGCCAGATACAAAAGGCCACGTAATTATATTATTCCATTAGTATAAAATAACCAGAGCAGGCAAATCTAGGGAGACTGAAAGTAGACTAGCGGTTGACAAGGGTTAGGAGGAGGGGAGAACGGAGATGACACGAGAGGTATACGGTTGCTTTTTGAGGTGATGAAAATGTTCTGAAATTAGTGGTGATTGTTATATTGCTCTATGAATATAAACAACAGAATTGTGTACTTTAAAAGGCTGAACTTTATGGAATGTGAATTTTTTCTCAATAAACTGACTAACATTTAAAAAGAGTACTAAAATGTCTTCACTCTTCCTTTAAATAAGTTAGTAAATAATAAATTGTGTCTTTTAAAGCTAAAGGGGTTAAAAATATTCTTTTAGGTTTTTTTCTTTACAACGTCATTAGGGTATAACGGAAGTGTGTTAAAACTGCACATACTTACAGGGCACAATGTGATCAGTTTGGCTGGACTGCAGGGGCCAGGTCATGGCTGACTAAAGCCTCTAACACGTGGATTTAAGGCATCCACCCGCCTTAGCCTTCCAAGCCCCTGGGACTACAAGTGCATGCCACCATGCCTGGCTAATTTTTAAATCTTTTTGTAGAGACGGGGTCTTACCATATTTCCCAGGCAGGTCTTGAACTCCAGAGCTCAAGTGATCCTCCTGCCTTGGCCTCCCTAAGTGGTGAGCTTACAGGCATGAGCCACCATGCCTGGTCACCTTTGTTTATCCTTTATAAGATAGCTTTTTGGGAATGACAATGATTTACTTTATATTAAAGGCTGTGGGCTGATTTCCATGAAACTGTATCCATGGGAACTCTTTGGGGCCTGAGTTGAAGCTGCTCTTTTCCAGAGAGGATTTGTCTTTGCTTCTGCCAGTCACCCTGGGACACTATCAGATACAGATCACTTTAAATTAAACCATCTGCTGCTCAAGGTTTTCCAGAGTACATAGGTAGTATGAATTCCAACTAAAAACTCAGGTGAGGGTTAGCTCATGGTCATAAAATGCTCACAGTGAGGTTTCCTTCTCATTGGCCCTTACACTGAAGCTCTTTTGAAATCTCAGCTTTAGGGAGGGCCTCCGGTATGATTCCTCACCTAGGGTGCACCCCACACTTTTAGGCCTGGTTGCTTCATTCCAAGCAGCTTTGAAAGCATAAGCCCCAAAGCTTCCACATATGACAGAAATCATCAAGGCAAGCACCAGCCAGCTTTGGCCCTGGCTTACTCTTCAGAAACATTTTGTTCATTTAGTTCTTAAGATCTACAGATTTCTCGTTTTCATCCCAGCTCAGGACACATTACATTATAGTTAGCATTTTATGTTATTATTTTTATTTTTCTGGAGACAGTTTTTGTCGCTCTGTTGCCCAGGCAGATCAGTGGAGTGATACTGGCTCACTGCAACCTCCACCTCCCAGGTTCAAGAGATTCTCATGCCTCAGCCTCCTGAGCAGCTGGGACTACAGGCATGCGCCACCTTGTCCAGGCTGGTCTTCCACTCCTGAGCTCAGGCAGTTTGCCCGCCTCAGCCTCCCAAAGTGCTGTGATTATAGGCGTGAGCCACCGTGCCTGGCCTACAGGGAGCACTTTACTGTGTTCATCGAGAAGGCTGTTCAGTGTATCTAATCCTACCATCCAACTAAAAACTGTTTTGAGTTTTGAAAACCTCATGTAGGCTGGGCACAGTGGCTCACACCTGTAATCCCAGCACTCCGGGAGGCCAAAGTGGCTGAGATTGCGCCACGGCACGCCAGCCTGGGCGACAGAGTGAGGTTCTGTCTCACAACAGCAACAACCAAAAGATGCATATGGCGTACCTTTGGGTCAGAAGCCATAGAGAGGATGCTGATGTATCTTCAGAAATAAAAACAAAAAAGAAACAACAGCAACAACAACAACAAAGCCACAGGGAGGAAAATCCATCCTTGCTCACCCCTTCTGAGCTCAAGTAGCTGACTGCTGGTAACTGACATCTGGAAAGCACGATCTGCCCTGAAGTTTGGCTCAATGCAGATTCTACCTTTCTGCAATTGTTCCTGAGTAGATGAATGATGCTCTATATAAATCTCAATAGCAGCATCTGAATAACTAAAACCATTATTTAGAATAACTAAAATCTTTAAGGACTCCTTCCCAAAATATTTCTCTTTGTTGAAACAAAGAAACAACAGGAGAAAACGGGTCTAGAAGATATGATAAAATGAACTAAAATAATGTATGTGGGAGCTTATAATTCTCAAAGGACAACAGTAATGCAAAAACATGATTAAGTAAAACCTAGTGAAGCATGTGAAAGCATGAACGTCAGTGCCTGGCACATACTAAGTGGTAAGTATCTGTTCGATTACATAACATACTTACTTTGGATGGGCAGGTGATGGGACCATGGCATCCACATCCCTAAGTGATGCTCAGCAGACTCTGTGACCACTTCTAGGGGAAAACCGAGTCAGAGACTTGACCCTTGCCCTAGTTCAGAGGAAGCAACCCCATACTGGGAGATGAAGAGATATGAGTAAGTAGGTCACCTATGCTCTGTTCCTCTTACCTACCAAAGAAACATACAGCCTTTGGTCTAAGACAAAAAGGTTGTCAATTTGTCTTACCTTCAGGTTTGGCAAAGAATCTCAGTAACAGGGAATCTGATGGCTCAAGATGATAATGTCTAAGTTTGTTTGTTTTTTGAGACCAAGACTCTGTTACCCAGGCTACAGTGCAGTGGCGTGATCTCGGCTCACTGCAACCTCTGCCTCAGGTTCAAGTGATTCTTGAGCTCTTAAGCCCAAGTGGTCTGCCCACTTCAGCCTCCCGGGTAGCTGGGACTACAGGCATGTGCCACCACGCCCAGCTTAAGTTTTGTATTTTTAGTAGAAATGGGGTTTTGCCATGTTGGCCAGGTTAGTCTTGAACTCCTGGCCTCACGTGAGCCACCCACCTCAGCCTCCCAAAATGCTAGGATTATAGGTGTGAGCCATCACACCAGGCCTAAACTGTAATTTTATAGAAGTTTTACAAAGTGCTTTCATAGAGCCGATCTTTAATTCTCACAACAGCTCTTTTCCTTATTTTATTGAAGAAGATACTGAAGCCCATAGAGATTACAGGGATATTTCATTTTTGCTTAAAAAAGAAAGAAAATCCAAAAGAAGGTATATATGAGAGTTTTTGTTTGCTTGGTTAAAAAGCTATAGGTTATAGGGGCTGGAACAGTGGCTCACACCTGTAACCCCAGCACTTTGGGAGGCTGAGGTGGGCGAATCATTTTGAAGTCAGGAATTTGGTAACAGCCTGGCCAATATGGTGAAACTCCATCTCTGCTAAAAATACAAAAATTAGCTGGGTATAGTGGCAAATGCCTGTAATCCTAGCTACTCAGGAGGCTGGGGCAGAAGAATTGCTTGAACCCGGGAGGCGGAGGTTGCAGTGAGCCAAGACTGCACCACTGCACTCCAGCCTGGGTGACAGAGCGAGACTACGCCTCAAAAAAAAGAAAGCTCTAGTTTATAGGCCACACAAGTAGCCTATAGCAATTTAGGATCAAAGCCTAGGTGGGTGTAGCGGTGCACACCTGTAGTCTCAGTACTAGGAAGGCTGAGGCAGGACAATCACTTGAGTTCAGGAGTTCAAGTCCAGCCTGGGCAACATAATGAGACCCTACCTCTTAAAAAACAAAAATGCTCAGGCATTCCAAGGACAATCAACTGAGAAAGGAGAAACTATAAATGTAAAATGTACACAAGAGACAAACACACATGAAGATGTCCAACATCATCGTTAGGAAAATGCAAAATGAAACCGCAGTGCAATAGTGCTCTGCACCAATACACCAATCAGGATGGCTATTCTTAAAAAACAAAAGTGTTGTGAGAATGTGAAGAAACTGAAACTCCTGTGCACTGTTTGTGAGGATGTAAAATGGTACATCCGCTGTGGAAAATGTATGACGATTCTTTAAAAAATTAAACATAGATGGCTGGGTGCGGTGGCTGGCACCTTTAATCCCAGCACTTTGCGGGGCTGAGGTGGGTGGATGGATCGCTTGGACTGAGAAGTTAAGAGACCAGCCTGGGCAACATGGTGAAACCCCATCTGTACCAAAAATACAAAAACTTAGCTGGGTGTGGTGGTGCGTGCCTTTGGTCCCAGCTACTTGGGAGGCTGAGGTGGGAGGATCACTTGAGCCCAGGAGGTGGAGGATGCAGTGAGCTGAGAGTGTGCCACTACACTCCAGCCTTGGTGACAGAGTGAGATCCCATATCAAAAAATAAAATAAAATAATTAAACAGAGCTACCATAGGATTCAGCAATTCTACTTTTTACTTCTGGGTACATACCCAAAATAATTGAAAGTAGGCTCTCAGAGATATTTGTACATTTATGTTCACAGCAGCATTATTCACAAGAGCCAAAAAGTGGAAGCAACCCAAATGTCCATTAACAAATGGAGACACACAAAACAGATATATGCATACAACAGAATATTATTCAGCCTTAAAGGGGAATGAAATTGTGCCATGTGCTATGGCATGGATAAACCTTGAAATCATTATGTTAAGTGAAATAAGCCAATCACAAAAGGACAAATATTTTATGATTCCACCTATATGAGGTTCACAAAGTAGTCACATTTATAGAGAAAGGTCAGGCACCATGGCTCACGTCTGTAATTCCAACACTTCAGGAGGCCAAGGCGGGCAGATCACTTGAGGCCCAAGACCAACCTGGATAACACGGCAAAACTCTGTCTCTACTAAAAAGGCAAAAAGTAGCCAGGTGTGGCAGCAAGCACCTGTAATCCCAGCTACTTAGGAGGCTGAGGCAGGAGAATCAGTTGAATCTGGGAGGTGGGAGTTGCAGTGAGCCCAGATGGCGCCACTGCACTCCAGCCTGGGTGACAGAGCCAGACTCCGTCTTAAAAAAAAAAAAAGGTCAAAATGCTAAATTTTATCTTATGTCTATTTTAGCATAATAAAAAATAGAATGAGCATGATGTAAAGAACAAGAATCATGTCTCTTCCTTAACTCCTCACCCTCTTGCCTTCCGGCATTTGGCAGGTTCTGGTATTGACAACGCAAGGAAGAACAGATAAGAGCTACCCATGAACCAAGGGCTGTCCTGTGACCCTGATACACCTGGAGAAAAAGCAGCCTAGGCAGGCTGTAGGCACTCCCTGACACTGCGGTCTGACTGCCAAGGCCAAACACTATCCTCGCTCTGTCTGTGTGAGACACAGAGTTAAAGAAAGAAACGACAAAGGATTCTTTCAGTTGTCTTTTCATGGGTTGGGCCCTCCCCATAAAAGAAGAAACAGAGCTGGCTCTTAGTTCTAGAGGGCGAAAACTTGCCTTACATCAAAATGTAAGTCAGTGGCAAAGCACCAGCTCCAGCGTTTCAGTCCTGAGTCCACAGGACTTTAATGCTCCCACAGGGAGGATCCTACTCATGTCTTGTAATCCTGAAAGGCAGAAATGCCTGCTGGTTAATGTTCAGTTTAGCAGGAGGAGCAAAAAGGAGACATGTTAGATTCTGGAAGAACGTCTTCTTCTGCCAACTGCAACCATAGTCTAGGGCAGGGGTCCCCAACCCCGGGGCTGTGGTCAAGCGAGCATGACCTCCCGAGCTCCGCCTCCTGTCAGGTCAGCAGCAGCATTAGATTCTCACAGGAGCGGAGTGCCAACCCTACAGTGAACCACGCGTGCAAGGAATCTAGCCTGCGTGCTCCTTCTGAGGCCCTAACCAATGCCTGATGATGTGAGGTGGAACAGTTTCATCCCGAAACCACCCACTACTAACCCTGTCTGTGGAAAACTGTCTTCCATGAAACCAGTGCCAAAAAGGTTGGGGACAGCCGGTCTAGAGCATCAGGGGCCTAACACCAACGTGCTGAACAGACGTTGTGAGCACTTTCTACTGTGTTCATCAACATCCCCGAAGAACACAGTCAGGCCCCATCTCATCAGGGGTAGCTAACCTCTAGGTGGTTATGTTCCCTTGGCCCTCAGATGCTATGGAAGTCATCAGATTCAACTCTGACGGCCATCTTGAGATGTTCTTCCTATCACACTTTATACTGCTGCTCCCAGAAGTCAGGCAAAGGCAAATCACAAAAGATCTCTGCCTATACAAAGTGTGACTCTAAGGTAATAAGATATGTTTTTAAAATCACAAATGAGTATCGGTCTAATTAGGATACCTGATAGTCGCATCTTACACCAAGGCTGTGAAATACCCTTTCCCCCAATTCTCAAACTCAGATCTCACTTGAGTGTGAAGGATTAAAAAAAAAAAAATCCATAACCCAGTTGTGATACTTCCTTCCACCTCTACCTATACATCTGTTTCTTATGGCATGCTGCTGCCTCAAGTAAGATGCGTCAGGCTTCTGTAGATGCTAGGGAACAAGATGGAACAAAAATGCTTCACACCTGGCTCCCAAATTACAGGAACGCTGGACTGAGGCCAACATAAGCTGGCACAGCACCAGCTGAAATGGACATCAATTAAGGAGCCTGTCATCTTTCAAGACTACAGGGTCTTTTTTTACTCCACAATCTGCACTGCTCCACAAACCGGCCACAGCACCACTAGTCGGGTTTTCCAGATGGGACCATTTCCCTTAGATTCCACATTTGCAGATTTATTGCAGAACTTTTTAACTCATCCCTCCATTTTTAAAGCCTGAAATATTATTCCACATTACAGTTTTATATTCAATTGAATTTATTTGTCCTTAGTAAAGAGAAAGCTGTACCTTCATGAGCAGAAAAAGAAAGTTTTAAGCCTGCCTAAAAGTTGCTGCTTTGCTGACAAAAAGACATGCAAATAGCTGAGCCACATGAAGGCTCAGAAATTCTTTTCTGAATACATCGCTCCAACTACGGTCAGAAGCCAGAGAGCCATGACCAGGCTCCACTGTCCTGGAGAAACGGACAGACAGCACTAAGGCAGGTCTCCTCTGACCATCACATGTAGTGTTAGTGATCCATGTCACATGCAGAAAGAAAAAGAAACTTGACTAATGTCTAGTCAGTGGCAAATGCTGCTTAAGAAAAACACCTTAACAGGGATCAGCAATTAAAAAGCGACAAGATTCCACATAGCATCTTCTCTTGACTTTTACCCAGTGGGGCAGGACATCTTCCCTATACCTATGTGGCTGCCCAGTGGAAAGAATTCCATGAAACATGAAAGAGCCCCATGAGGAGAAGGTTCTGAGAACTGAATTCCACTGCCTCAGGGCCTGTATGTTGCTGCCAATTTGCTTCTCATGGCAGAACCTGGTGTGGCACAGCCCTGACTAGACTCTGCCGATGCTTGTTTGAAAAAGAGTCCAGCTGGAGATGAAAGGAGTTCTTCAAAGCAATGACTCCTTGGAGGCTATCATTTTAGATTCTGGGAATGACTACCTATCAAAAAACTATTGCACTCTGGAATATACTATGGGCAGGAAGCTGGCCTGACCTCTCAGGTATTCTGTTGGGAGTCCACCTGAGCTGGAGAGGGCTTGATGGTTTTGGAGTGATGGCAGGAAGTGAAGAACCCAGTTGAAGGTAAGAGCCCAGAATCTACATCATTGTGGGGGACAGGAAAAATAATTGAAAAAAGCTTCAGAAATCTGTCTGGACAACTCAGTTTGGCTGGTTCCTTATCCCCCTTCTTTTATTTTAAATAAACAGTTTCAAAAGGGGTGTCCTCACATCTTTCTGCAGACTAAGGTCTCAATTTCCTTATGTTCCTCTACCCAGAGAGCCTGAAACCTTCAGCTCTCAGCATTTAATCAGCCGAAACTTAGTGTCTGAAGTGAAAACACAGGCCACAGACTGAGAGAAAATATCTGCAACACATTTGTATCTGACAAAGGACTTGCATCCAAAATATAAAAAGACCTCTCAAGACTCAGTAATAATCTGATTTAACAATAGGCAAAATATGTGACTAGACACTTCACCAAAGAAGATACACTGATAACAAATAAACATATAAAAAGATGCTCAACATCATTAGCTATTAGAGAAATGCAAACTAAAATAACGAGGTACCTATTGTTAATTATTTAAAGAAACAAACCGACAGTAGCTAGTGCTGTCAAGGACGCAGAACAACAGGACGTGCTCATGCAATATGGTACATCCACTTTGGAAAAGAGTTTGGCAGTTTCTAGCAAAGTTAAAGATATACTTATCATAGAAACCATCCATTCCATTCCTAAGTGTTTATCCAAGAGAAATGAAAACAAGTTCATTTAAGTTTAAGAAATGTAAAAACTGGTGCACAAATGTTTATAGCAGTCCTACCAATGACCACCAAAAACTGCAGATAGCCCAAATATTCCACTGGTGAATGGATAAACAAATCATAGTGTATCTATACAATGAAATACTATTCTGCGACAAAAAAGAACTGGTGATTGATGCAGGCAGCAGTCAGCATGCATGAGTCTCAAAAGCATTATGCTGTGTGAAAGAAGCCAGACTCGAAGGCTCTATATCAAGCTTGTCCGACCCATGCTCCATGCAGCTCAACACAAATTTATAAACTTTCTTCTTAAAATATTATAAGATTTTTTTTTCTTTTAGCTTATCAGCTATTGTTAGTGTACTTTATGTGTGGTCCAAGACAATTATTCTTCCAAGGTGGCCCAGGGAAGCCAGAAGATTAGACACCCCTGGTCTATGTACTGTATGACTTTATAACTGGGATTACAGATGTCTGCCACCACGCCTGGCTAATTTTTTGTATTTTTAGTAGAAACGGGGTTTCACTATATTGGCGAAGCTGGTCTTGACCTCCTGACCTTGTGATCTGCCCGCCTTGGCCTCCCAAAGTGCTGAGATTACAGGCGTGAGCCACCACATCCAGCCTGTATGGTTTTATTTATATGTCACTCTGGAAAAAACTAAGTTATAGAGACAAAACATCAGAGGTTGTCAGGGACTGGGGGTGGGAAGGGGGCTGGTTGCAGGAGGGAATTTTTGCGAGTGATGAAAATGCTCTGTATCTTCATTGTAGTGATGGTTACATGAAAGTATGTGTTTCTCAAAACTGTACAACAAAGAGTAAATTTTAATTTATGCAAACCCATCAATCTTGGTCACTGAGAGTCTCTGAGGTTAAAGGGTAAACTGGGGGAGCATCACTCCATGCTATGATTGGGGAGACCTGGAGATGCATACATCTAGAGTGTGACAGGGTGAGACAGAGCCCACTTTCACCTTGAAATGAGACAACCCTGTAAAACACACATGGATTTATTGATGTTGGAATAAAGGAATTTTATGCCCTCTGTCCTTCAAACTTTTTCTTGTTGTAGAGGCAATACAACCTTCTTTAGAGATGAAAAAGGTATGAAATCTCAGCTTGGTTTTCCTCCTCCCTGTTCATGTCCTGTTTATTTAGGCAGGAGTCTCTGTTTCTCCAAAGAGCAAAGTGTATATTCAAGCTGAAATCAGAGGCCTAGACGAACCAGAGGCCTGCTGGCCAGAAGGGGTTAATGTGGACAGAACTTAATAAAAATGAATACTGAAACTATTTATTAATAAACAAACACCTGCTAACCTCTACTTAAAAAGCATAGGGACAGCACAGTGGCTGTAATCATAGCACTTTGAGAGGCCAAGGTGGGTGAACTGCTTAAGCTCAGGCCTTCAAGACCAGCTTTGGCAACATGGTGAAACCCCATCTCTACAAAACATTCAAAAATTAGCTGGGTGTGGTGCTGTGTACCTGTGGTCCCAGCTACTCAGAAGCTGAGGTAGGAGGATCCCTCGAGCCCTAGAGGGTGAGGCTACAGTGAGCATGGTCAAATCACTGCACTCCAGCATTGGCAACAAAACAAGACGCTGCCTCAAAAAACATGAGGTATACTCGGAGAAATCTTTTTTTTTTTTTTTTTTAAGATTAAGAGTCTTGCTCTGTCACCCAGGCTGGAGTGCAATGGTGTGATTTCCACTCACAGCAACCTCCGCCTTCCCAGTTCAAGTAATTCTTCTGCTTCAGCACCCCTAGCAGATGGGATTACTGGGATTACGGGCATGTACCACCACGCCCGGCGCTTTTTGTATTTTTAGTAGAGACAGGGTTTCACCATGTTGGTCAGGCTGGTCTCAAACTCTCCTGACCTCAGGTGATCCGCCTGTCTCAGCCTTCCAAAGTGCTGGGATTACAGGCATGAGCTACCACTCCTGGACCAAGCAATCTCTGTCATGTTTTCAGTGGGAAAGGGAAAAAACATAAAGTATCCCTGTAATAATAAAGTTTCTCTTATTAATAAAATGACGAGAGTAGCCACTTCCAAAGATACAGTAGGTGAAATGAGAAAGTATGCCTCTCATAATGAGGTTACATGACCATAAGAAGTAGGTTCCATGGAAAAAGATGTGTGTTACAGCAGTACCCAAAAAGCTATGAAAGCAGTTAGCCTGAAAAAGAGAATATATTCCCACCCCTGCCACACGGTCTGATCTTCACACCTCTGCTTCACAACTTAGGCCTTCGAGCACTTCTTGGGTGCTTCGAGAGGAAGGAAATGCTACAGAAACTCAGCTCTCACATTCAGAGAGCACAAGCATGTAAGCATATGCACACACACAAATGCACAGGAAAGGCTTTTTCATTTAAATGGAGGAAGCTGCCATGTCTGCCTCTGTAAGCAAAAGTATTAATCATCCACCGTCTGGTTTTAATCCACACGCTCCTGATCCTGCATTTGAATGTATTGTTATCAGGGGAAGGAGCATTTCTGCTCAATCTTATTCACCAGCCAAAAACCTGAAAATGTGAAAACCACATTGGTGGAGTACCTTTTTGGGGACCCAGAAAACTGAGCTGAGCTGCTCTTTTATTGTTTTTTCTTTCCTTCTCTTTTTAAAAAATGCTGAACAAATGTCGATTTCAGGGACATTGGGATTAGAAAGAGCTCAGGCCGGGTGTGGTGGTTCATGCCTGTAATCCCAGCACTTCGGGAAGCTGAGGCGGGCAGATCATTTGAGGCAGGAGTTCGAGACCATCCTGGGCAACATAGTGAAACCCTGTCTCCACTGAAAATTAAAAAAAAAAAAAAATTAGCTGGGTGTGGTAGGTGGGCACCTGTAAACCCAGCTACTCCAGAGGCTGAGGCAAGAGAATCGCTTGCACCTGGGAGGTGGAGGTTGCAGTGAGCCGAGACTGCGCCATTGCAGTCCAGCCTGGGTTACAGAGCTACTATTTCTAAAAAAAAAAAAAAAAAAAAAAAAAAAGAAAAGAAAAGAAAAAAAAGGTAAAAGCTCAAATTACAGGTCCTTCTATCTTGGAGTGACACTATCCTCAGGGAAATTAGCATTTTTTCTTCTGTATTTCCCAAAAACATCCAGCCACACACAACCTGGCTGACATCAGCCTGTCAGATGCAAGACTAGGCACCCAGGCGCAATCCCTTTTGAGCATTTACAAATGAAATGGCAAGCCCAAACAGCAAGACTTTCTCTCCTGGTTTTTTTTGTTTTTGTTTTTTTTGAGACAGGGTCTTGATATATCACCTAGGCTAGAATGCAGTGGCACAATCACTGCTCACTCACTGTAGCCTCAACCTTCCACGCTAAAGCAATCCTCCCACCGCAGCCTCCGAGCAGCCGGGACTACAAACATGCACTACCATGTCTGGCTAATTTTTTGTTTTTTTTGGAGACAAGGTCTCACTATGTTGGCCAGGGTGGTCTTGAACTTCTGGGCTCAAACAATCCTCCCACTTTAGCTTACCAAAGTGCTGGGATTCCAGGCATGGTGCCACCAGGCGTGCCTCCATGCTTCTAGTTCATGCCTTGCTAACAGTAAAAGAAGGGTTTAAAGAAGTGTTTGTATATATCTAAGCACGTTTATTCCACTGTGCTAGGAACCCTTCTCCCTCCTAAGGCTTAACCTCAAAAGGGTCCCAAAGCCCCTATGTGGGCTGAAGTACCTTCTTCAAAGCCATTAGTCACCAACTTTGCAGTCTACTCCAGACTGCACAAGGGGCCACCCATGACACAAAAACTCTGGCAAGATTAGGGGCTAGCAAGAGCAGAAGAAACCGCAATATGCCTGAGACTCCCAAGAGAACCATGACTAGTGCTGGTAGGGAGCAGACTGACAGACGAAGCAGACAGACTCTAACCAGGCCTCACTCTATTTTCGATGCAACACAAATGTTTTCCATTAAAGGTTCCCTGCCCCACAAACACTCATACATGCAGCTATGAAATCCACATACTTAACTTCTGCTTTCCTGGCACACTGACCCAACTACCTCTCCTGTTCCTCTGGAAGAGAGCAAAGATGAGGGTAAACAGAATTTGGTACCCCTAGCACAAAGGAAAGTGGAAGAGAATTACAATTAGAAGCACGCTTACTAAGTACCATCCAACGTGAGTGTGCCTGAGAAGGCCAAAGGGAAGAAGGCAGAAAACAAGGACTTTCCTTTCGCCAAAACAAATCCTGTCTAGCTCTGGATCTTACTGTTTGGCTCTTATGCGCTCAGCTTAAAGTTAGGTTTTACTTTGTAGTAAAGCCTGCAGATGATCTTCATCAGGAGGTGTTGGTTACCATTAAAACCAAAACAGGGAAAAACCTCAGAACACTCATTACAAAGTCTGCAAAATTCTAGTACTAAGAAATCAGGGAATGCCGGCTGATTTTTAACCCGTATTTCAAATGCTTAGAACCAGCTGAGTACTGCACTTGTGACAAGAAGCTGAACTAGAAATCCCTAAACCATCAGCAACCTCTCCCCCCATCACCAGCAGAACCTGACCCAGGTGCATTTCTAATCAAAGTCACAGAGGTGGGACACATACATGTTTGAGTAATTCCTTAAAAGAAAGAAATCACACATAAGAATGCAAGGGAGTAATAAAAAGGAGTGAACACTGAAAAGAAGGGAAGAAGTTAACTTTTTTTAATGGCATGTAAGAAATAAAAAGGAAATCCCCTATCCAGGCAGCTCTGGAGTTTCCTAATTGCACAAGAGCAAAGGACACCCCCCGCCAAACATGTATGCCTTCTTAAGCAATTGCTCAACCTACGCTCATTGTGCAACTCCAACCTTCCAAAGTTTTTTTGCTGCACATATGCAAACCACGTTTTCCTCGCATTCTAGAATTAAGAACAGTTTATCATTCTTCTCTTCACTTTAGAGAGGGGTGTATGTATGAGCCAAAAAAAAAAAAAGTATTGCTAGATAAGCATTCACTACAAATGAGGTTTTATGTTATTTCATCTGGTTGTTTCTGAGTTCACTGGTAGTTAAGAAACACTTGAATTCACTCTTATGCAGCTGAAGATTCATTTTTCCTACTACTGACAATAATGGTATCACAAAAAATTGCCCACAAAAACATCAAACCTTCAAAAGCCTTTGTCCTAAATGATGGCAATTCGGGAATATTTGAGGCAGTTAAAAGTGGAAGTCCCTACTGTATAGTCAAAATTCCAGTGGAAGCGCAAGTGCCATGGCTCATCCCTGTAATTGCAGCACTTTGGGAGGCTAAGGCAGGTAGATTGCTGGAGATCAGGAGTTGAGACCATCCTGGGCAACATGGTAAAACCGTGGCTCTACAAAAACTACAAAAATTAGCCAGGCGTGGTGGCATGCACCTGCAGTCCCAGCTACTTGGGAGGCTAAGGTGGGAGGATCCCTTGGGAAACAGAGCAAGACCCTGTCTCAAAAATAAGTTTGCTGTTCAATACTATGTTAAAAAAAAAAAAAAAAAAAAGGCAAACCAGTCACAGACCACAAGAAATATTCACGGAATGTATATCTGACAAGTATTTGTGTCCAGAATCTATGAAGAATTCTTATAACTCAATAAGAAAATACCTCCAATGTTTAAAAATGACCAACAGATTAGAATATTTCCCAAATGAGGATATAAGAATTGTCAGTAAACTCATAAAAAGATGCTCATCATTAATCAGGAAAATGACTATTAAAACTATGGCCAGGCACAGTGGCTCACACCTGTAATCCCAGCACTTTGGGAGCCAAGGCTGGTGGATCACTTGAGGTCAGAAGTTTGAGACCCGTCTGGCCAAAATGATGAAACCCCGTCTCTACTAAAAATACAAAAAAATTAGCTGGGTGTGGTGGTGCATGTCTGTAATCCCAGCTACTTGAGAGGCTGAGGTAGGAGAATCGCTTGAACCCAGGAGACAGAGGCTGCAGTGAGCTGAGATCATGCCACTGCACTCCAGCCTGGGTGACAGAGTGAGACTCTGTCTTGAAAAAAAAAACAAAAACAAAACCCCAAAACACAAAACTAAAATGAGATACTACTTCACACTTACTAGCATGGCTAAAACAATAAAGATTCGAAATACCAAGTGTTGCCAAGAATGTGAAGCAACTAGAATGCTCATACGTTGCTAGTGGGAGTATAAAATGGTGCAATCACTTCAAAAAAGTGTGGCAGCTTCTTTTAAAGTTAGATACATACTTATGACTAAGCAATTCTACTTCTGGATCTTTATCCAAGAGAAATGAAAATATATGACCACAAAAAGACCTGTATGTTGACGTTCACAGCATCTTTATTCATAACCCCCCAAACAAAAACAGTCCGAATATCCATCATCAAGTGAATGGATGAACTGTGATATGTCCATACAATGCAATGCTACTAATCTATAAACGACTGGAAAGATACAGTGTACGATATGGATGAATCTCATAGATGTTATGCTGAGTGACAAAACAAAGACCTAGAAGTATAAACTATATGATTCCATTTATACGAAACTTAGTAACAGGCAAATCTAATCTATAGTGAGAATAATCAGATCAGCAGTTGCTAGGGGCAGGGAGTAGAATAGGGGATAGAGGCACTCGGAAACATTTTGGGGAGAAGGAAATATTCTGTATCTTGATTGAGGTGGTCCTTACACAGAATATATAAATATTCTGTATCTTGATATAGGTATATATACACCCACACATTCAAATGTATACATTTCTTTAAAATTTTTCTTTTTTTAATTTTTAGTAGAGATGAGGTTTCACCATGTTGGCCAGGCTGGTCTCGAACTCCTGACCTCCGGTGATCCACCCACCTCAGCCTCCCATAATGCTGGGATTACAGGCATGAGCCATTGTGCCCGGCCATATTTCATTGTATGTAAATACATATTACTAAGTTGATAAATAAAAGTAAAGGAATTAACTATAAATCTTTTTAAAAATATTTATTTATTTACTTTTTGAGACAAAGTCTCACTCTGTCGCACAGGCTGGAGTGCAGTGGCACAATCTTGGCTCACTGCAGCCTTTGCCTCCTGGGTTCAAGTGATTCTTCTGCCTCAGCCTCCCAAGTAGCTAGGATTACAGACACCCGCCATCACACCTGCCTAACTTTCGTATTTTTAGTAGAGACAGAATTTCACTATGTTGCTCAGGCTGGTCTCGAACCCCTGACCTCTAGTGATCCGCCTGCCTTGGCCTCCCACAGTGCTGAGATTACAGGCATGAGCTACTGCACCTGGCCTTAAATTGTTTTAAATATCTAAAAATATGGGCTGGGTGCAGTGGTTCATTCCTGTAATCCCAGAACTTCAAGAAGCCGAAGCAGGAAGATTACCTGTGCCCAGTAGTTCAAGGCCAGCCTAGGCAACATAGTGAGAACTTGTCTTCACAAAAAATTTAAAAATTAGCTAGGTGTGATGGCATGTGCCTGTAGTCCCCAGCTACTCAAGGGGCTGAGGTGGGAGGATTGCTTGAGCTCAGGAAGTCAAGGCTGCAGTGAGCCATGATCGTACCACTGCCCTCCACCCTGGGAAACAGAGCGAGACCCTGTCTCAAAAAAATAAATAAAAGTAAATACAATTATGAAGTAAAAATATATATTCTTTTACATATATGAGATAATATTAGTAAAGAAAACTAAATAGGGTGAAACAAAGTATCAGGGCAGAAATTTAAATCAATGTTTTTTTTTTCTATCATATATTCTTCTCTTAACCAATTTCAATTTTATATTTATTAAGTCTTGAGACAAAGACTGTATGTAAGCAGGTAGGTAGGACAGGCAGGCAGGTATGCTCACATAACTGATCTCAGGTGGTTTTTTTTTTTTTTTTGAGACAGAGTTTGGTGCTGTCGCCCAGGCTGGAGTGCAGTGGCACAATCTCAGCTCGCTCACCTTCAGGTTTTATATACCAGTCATCATCATTAGTCACCGTTCATCTATAAGCAATCTTGCCTCCATCATTTAAAGTCCAGGACACTGTCCTGACCCTGTGGTCCTCAGACGTTGCACTACTGCTACTCTCACATTTCTGCCCTTGAACACACCTCCTAAATGATGTGGATAAGACTGTACATACACTTAGTACCACTCAGAGCACTCTCAAGTCTCAAGGATTTGCCTAAAAAAAAAAAAAAAAAAATCAAGTTCTCTCTTCAAAGACTCAAATCCTAGACTTTGGGGTGCCCTTGAATCCAGGGCATTCCTCATTCTGGATTGAGGAACACTCAATCCAGAGAGAAAGACGCAGATAAATTCAGTCTGAGCATTCTATTCCACTCATATGAACTTTTCCTTCTTTGTTCATCCTCGAGAACTATTCTAAGTCCCTTCAGATATCCATGAAATGACAGAGAGGGAGGTCCAAAGAGGAGAAACAATCTCAAAGGGTGAAAACAAAAGACCTATGTGTAAGGCTGCCTGAGATGGCATCGTTTATAAAACAGATAAGTCAGTAACTTCCTATAAAACATCTAATGATTGAAGACTAAACAAATACTGTAATATATTCATACAAAACTGTGCAGCTCGTAAATTCATGTTATAGATAAACATGGAAATATGTATCTATTGCTAAGTGAACAAAGTACATTACAAAACAATACGTACGGTTTGACTCTATGTACACTTCTGTGGACGAGAAGTATTTCAGATTTTGGAATATTTGCATTTTATACCTACTGGCTGAGCATCTAATGGGAAAATCTGAAATCAAGCTTTGAATTTTAGTCTTCTGTATTTCAGATTTTTGGACTAGGGATATTCGACATGTACAAACTCTATACTTGAGAAGGGGATTTCAACTATTATCTGTGGGCACACTCTGGGAGGCCAAGGCAGGAGGAGCACTGGAGCTCAGGAGTTTTGAGACCAGCCTGGGCAACACAGCGAGACCTTGTCTCGAATAAAAAGGTAAGAATAATTAGTCAGGTGAGGTGACCCTTGCCTGTAGTCCCAGCTACTCAGGAGGCTGAGGCAGGAGAATCGCCTTAACCCAGGAGGTCAAGACTGCAGTGAGGTATGATCACACCACTGCATTCCAGCTTGTGTGACAGAGTGAGATCCTGTCTCAAAAACACAAACAAACAAAACGGCCGGGTGTGGTAGCTCATGCCTATAATCCCAGCACTCTGGGAGGCTGAGGTGAGCGGATCACTTGATGTCAGGAGTTTGAGACCAGCCTGGCCAACACAGCAAACCCCGTCTCCACTAAAAATACAAAAATTAGCTGGGTGTGGTGGCAGGTGCCTATAATCCCAGCTACTTGGGAGGCTGAGGCAGGAGAATCACTTGAACTTGGGAAGTGGAGGTTGCAGTGAGCCAGGATCATGCCACTGCACTCCAGCCTGGGCGATAAAGCCAGACTCCATCTCACAAAAAAAAAAAAAAAAAAAAAAAAAAAAAAAAAAAAAAAAAAAAAAAAAAAACGGGGGCACGTGGGGGCAGTCCAGAAAAACCCGCCCGTGGGGGTGGGGGTATGA
>CAUYLG010062136.1:0-13291 GCA_963573385.1 Cacajao melanocephalus
CTGGAAACCATCATTCTCAGCAAACTGACACAAGAACAGAAAATTAAACACCGCATGTTCTCACTCATAGGTGAGTGTTGAACAGTGAGAACACATGGACACAGGGAGGGGAGAATCACACACTGGGGTCTGTTGGGGGGACATAGGGGAGGGACAGAGGGGGGTGGGGAGTTGGGGAGAGACAGCATGGGGAGAAATGCCAGATATAGGTGATGGGGAGGAAGGCAACAAATCACACTGCCATGTGTGTACCTATACAACAATCTTGCATGTTCTTCACATGTACCCCAAAACCTAAAATGCAATTTAAAAAAAAAAGTAAAAAAAAAAAATTAAAAGTGCTTTTATTGTTTTCTAGATCTAAACACAATGTGGAGCTTTTAAAAATATTTCTGATATGGTTTGGCTGTGTCTCCACCCAAATCTCATCTTGATTTTAGCTCCCATAATTCCTACTCGTCATGGGAGGGACCCAGTGGGAGTAATTAAATCATGGGGGCAGGTATGCCCATGCTGTTCTCATAGTAGTGAGTAAGTCTCACGAGATCTGATTGTTTTATAAAGGAGAGCTCCCCTACACAAGCTCTCCTTTTGCCTGCTGCCATGTAGACATGGCTTTGATTCTCCTTATCTCCTGCCATGATTGTGAGGCCTCCCCAGCCATGTGGAACTCCGAGTCAATTAAACTTCTTTCCTTTATAAATTGCCCAGTTTCAGGTATGTCTTTATTAGCAGCACGAGAACAAACTAATACGATTTCTTTCTGTTACTATTATATTGTCTGAATCAGGCTAGATTTGAATTTGTTAGCATAGTTCTAGATCAAGCAACGTCAAGCATGAGATCATTTCTTGTATCTCTACTCCATCTTGTGTGATTGGGCAAATGTCACCAGTAGAAGGGAGTCCTCTAAGCATCTGGGTCAACTTTGTGTGAGGGTGGAAGCGGTAGACAAGTTGCCAGGGTGAGAAGTTTCTGCAGATACCCTTCAAACCTCTCCACATATCCTCTCTCCCCCACTGTTGATGGCTTCCTCTACACCAGGACATAAGTCTTTCCTTCCTCAATTGGAGAAGGCAGGTTACTTAAATTCATGTGTTAAATTATTCATAGAGAGCAAATTGTGATGGAGGTGTGGGAGGAAGAATTGAATACTCAATTTTTACAGTCTCTAAATAAGGTACGTACGTTGTCTTCTTTCAGTCTCACAAGCCTATAAGGTAGCAGTGTTGATGTTCCCATTTTATAAAGACCCTAGAACTTAGAAATGCTAAGTGACTCCCTCTAAGTGCCATGGCTGGTAGAGTAGGGATTTGAAGCCAAGCAGCATGAATCCAGTTTTAATGCTCTTAGCCACTGTGCTAGGATCTTGATTCATGGTTTGAAACCATGCCCTATCCAAATAGTAAATGCAAACCGGTCCACTCCAGGCTGGGAGTGCCTGTGCTGAAAAGGTGCATGATAAGAATGCTGGGGCTGATTGATAGGGCTTTCTCAATTGCCTGCTCCTACATTCTGTGTCTGCTTCCATACTGGTGACCCCCAACCCTGGGAAATGCTTTTAATGCCCATTCATTAGGTGTGATCATATCATATCATTCAAATTTATAATTATTGAGGTCACCTAGCAATTTACAATTGCTTTGTCTGCTTGGCTTGAGTTTACTCCGAAACAGCTCTTCCTCATCCCACTCAGATGCCCTGTAAGGCCTCCTTCCTTGCCCTACAGAGCAGAAAGTAATGAGATTAGTGTATGTTACAGTCTGATATTTGTGTTCTCCAAAATTCATATTTTGAAATGCTAACCACCAAGGTGATTGTATTAGGGGGTGGGGTGTCTTAGTTCATTTTGTGCTGCTATCACAGAATACCTGAGACTGAATAATTTATAAAGAACAGAAATTTATCTCTCACAATTCTGGAGACTGAGATATCCAAAATTCAGGGGATAGCAGATTCTGTGTCTGGTAAGGGCTTGCTCTTTGCTCCAAAGATGGCACCTTGTCACTGTACCGCCTCACAGCAGAAGGACCAACACTGTGTTCTCACATGGCAGAAGGAATGAAAAGCCTAGGCCATTCCCTGAAGTCCTTTTATTTTTCTCTGAGACAAGGTTTCGCTCTTTTTGCCCAGGCTGGAGTGCAATGGCATGATCTCGGCTCACCACAACCTCTGCCTCCCAGGTTCAAGCGATTCTGTTGTTTCAGCCTCCTGAGTAGCTGGGATTATAGACATGCGCCACCACACCCAACCAATTTTGTGGGTTTTTTGGGGTTTTTTGGGGTTTTTTGGGGGGGGTTAGTAGGGACGAGATTTCTCCATGTTGGTCAGGCTGATCTCGAACTCCCAACCTCATTTGATCCACCTGCCTCAGCCTCCCAAAGTGCTGGGATTACAAGACATGAGCCACCTCGCCCGGCCCCCTGAAGTCTTTATAAGGGCAATAATTCCATTCATGAGGACAGAGCCCTCATGACTGAATCACTTCCCCCAAGTGCCCCACCTCCTAATAGCATCATCTTGGGGTTTACGTTCCAATATATAAATTTTGGAGGGACACATACATTCAACTCATAGCAACTGATATTATCCACTTCACATCCACTAGGATAATTGTAATAAAAACGTCAGACAATAACGAATGTTGGAAACGGTGTGGAGAAATCATAATCCTCATTTATTGCTAGTAGGAACATAAAAATGGCACAGCCACTTTGGAAAACAGTGCGGCAGTGTATCAAAAATTAAAAATAGAGTTATTTGATTCAAAAATTCCCCTTCTAGGTATATTATATCCAAAAGAAATAAAAACATATATGTCCACAAAAAAGCTTGAATGCATATGTTCAGGGCATTATTCACAATAGCTAAAAAGTGGGAACAATCCAAATGTCCATCAAGTGATGAGTGGATAAAGGTGGTATATTCGTAAGATGGAAATGTATTTGGTCATAAAAAACAATGAAATACTCATGCTACAACATGAGTGAATCTTCAAAACATTATGCAAAGTAAAAGAAGCCAGTCACAAAAGACCACTTATGATTTCATTTATATGAAATGTTCAGAATAGGTAAATCGATAAAGATAGAAAGCAGAATAGTGCTTGCCTAGGGCTAGAGAGATTGGCAAATGACACAGCTACAGGGCACAGTGCTTCTTTGGGAAATGATTAGAATGTTGCAAAATTTATTGTGATGATGGTTGCATACTTCTGTGAACATGCTAAAAACCACTGACTTGTATACTTTAAATGGGTGAATTGTATGGTATGTGAATTATATTTCAATGAAGCCACTAATTTAAAAAAAAAAAAAAAAGGTGACATAATGGAAGACAATACCCAGGCAAAAACAAAAATGAGTTCAGGGGATGGATTGATCTGGCCTGGAGCAGTGGTTCTCATTCAGGGGTGTACCTGCTCCTGAGCACCGTGAGGTGGCCCCTGGGAGGTCCCAGTGCAGAGTGTCCTGACCACATGTGGCGAGCACAGCCTTGCAGGAGGTCTGCTTTCAGGATCGGGAAACCAGACTCAGAGACCAGGAGGCAGGAGAATGTGAGGGAAGGAAGCTGAGCTTTAGCAGCAGATGCACACAGGCCTGATAGCTGCTGTGCATGGCAAGTCAGTTTCTTCATCTGAGCTCCAGTTCTACTGTCTACAGTCCCATCACACAAAGCATGCTCCTGACCAACGAGATCAAGCTGTTAGATATGCAGACTCTTAGGCCACACCCCAGAACTACAGAATCAGAATCTGTGTTTTGTTGAAGTGTAGCAAGCACTGACTTACACAGTGGAAATAACAATACTTTTTTCAAAAGAACTTTGTGAGGATTCTTAACAGTAATTACTGCCATTTACCTGATACTATGTGCTAGATACTAGGATAATCTAGAGCAGAGGCCTAGCTTAGCGACTGCATATAGTAAGTGCTGTGTCTGACTTTTTGTGCTCCCCTAAAATTCACCTGTTAAACCTAAACCCCAAGGTGATGGAGGTGGAGTCTTTGGAAGTGATTAAGTCATAAGAGTGAAGCCTTATGAATGGGATTAGTATCCCTATAAAAGAGGCCCCAAAGAGCTGCCCACACCTATCCACTGTGAGAGGTCACGGCAAAAAGGCACCATCTATAAACCAAGAAACAGGCCCTCACCAAATATCAAGTTTGCCAGTGCCTTGACCTTGGGCTTCTCAGCCTCCAAATCTGCAAGAAATACATTTCTGTGATTTTGATTTTTTATTTTTATTTTTTGTAGAGATAGTGTCTTGCTTTGTTGCCCAAGCTGGTCTTGAATACCTGGCTTCAAGTTATCCGCCCACCTCCACCTCCCAAAGTGCTGAGATTACAGGAATAAGGCACCATGCCTGGCCTAATCTTCTGTTATTTATAAACTTTCTACTCTATAGAATTTTGCCATAGCAGCTCAAATGGACTAAGATAATAAATCTTCAATATGTGGCAGTTATTGTTTAAAAGAGCCTGACTCAGGAGGAAGGAGTCTGAATGTTTTTAATCTGACATGACTAGTCCTCACACTGACTCTGCCCCTCTGTGACATTGAAATCTTGAGCAAGTTATTTAACCCCCCTGAGCCTTGACTTGCTGATCTGTAAACTGGGCTTACCTCACAGGGTGGTTGTGAAACTTAAGTAAGAAATCATGCGTCCCGTAGCTGCCCTGTACCTGGCAACACAGAGAAGTCCAGCAAATAGCTGGACATTTTCTCTTCTCCCTAGAACCAGACCTAGAAGGACTTTGTTGTGAAAGAGACCCAGCTGTCTTGAATCATTCTTGATCTTGCACCTAGCCCTACCTCTCCATATTTTTCATTCATCTATCTACTGACAAAATTCTTTCTGAGCATCTACTAGGGCCAAGCACAATGCTATATGAACAGACACTGCAGCTGTGGTTTCCGACTCATGAAACTCAACCTGGCCTTAATAAAATAGGCCTGTTTACCCACCTGCTTTGAGAGCTGTAAAAACAAAGCACATTGTCTCTCAGCAGCCATCTGAAACAATTAGTCTGGATTCTCAGCCCTAATGTGCTTCCACACTGTGAAAAAGTACTTTTTCAAGGGGGGAAGAAGACATAAATTAGTATAATAATGTAATTAAAATGCATTTTCCTTCCACTTATTTAAATTAATCTTTTTTACATCTTAAGAAAGTGCATCCTTCCTTGGAAGTAATTAAAAAGATTCAAAAAGATTGTTAAGATAAAGCAAGAAATGTCCCAAACACAAACCACAAATACCCTACCCTGCAAGCCAAGGAGAGCCACCCTCCCCGCAATGATGACTGACTGCCATGTCTACAAAAGACCCTGGACTTTGGGGCTCCACAGAGACCCTTGGATGAGATTTCCCAGGACCAGGTCACCAGCCCTCTCGATAAACACTCCTTTCTTTGTTCATTCTCTCAAAATTTTCTTCTGTGCCCGGCACTAGGAACACCGAGATGGATAGTGGTATTGTTTGAATATCTGTGCCTCTCCAAATCTCATGTTGAAATATAATCCCCAGTACTGGAGGTGGGGTCTAGTGGAGGTGTTTGGATCATGAGGGCACATCCCTCATGAATGGCTTGGCACCATTCCTTTGGTGATGAGTGAGTTCATGCAAGATCTGGTTGTTTAAAAGTATGTGGCACCTCCTGCTCTCCTGCTCCTGCTCCCCTTTTGCCTTCCACCATGATTGCAAGCATCCTGAGGGCTTCCCAGAAGCAGATGTCAGTGCCGTGCTTTCTATACAGCCTGCAGAACTGTGAGCCAATTAGACTGCTTTTCCTTATAAATGACCAAGCCTCTTCGATAAAATTCAACCTCTCTTCCTGTTAAAAACTCTCAATAAATTAGTATTGAAGGAGCATACCTCAAAATAATAATAACTATCTACGACAAACCTACAGCCAACATCATACTGAATGGGCTAATGCTGGAAGCACTCCCCTTGAAAACTAGCACAAGACAAGGATGCCCACTTTCACCACTCCTATTTAATACAATATTGGGAGTTCTGGCCACGGCAATCAGGCAAGGGAAAGAAATAAAGGTACATTCAAATAGGAAGACATAAAGTCAAACTATCCCTGTTTGCAGATGACATGATTCTATATCTAGGAAACCCCATCATCTCACCCAAAAGCTTCTTAAGCTGATAAGCAACTTCAGCAAAGTCTCAGGATACAAAATCAATGTGTAAAAATTGCTAGCATTCCTATACACCAACAGACATCAAGCCAAGAACCAAGTCACGAATGAACTCCCATTAGCAATTGCCACAAAAAGAATGAAGTACCTAGAAATACAGCTAACAAGGGAGGTGAAAGAGCTATACAAGAAGAACTACAAACCACTGCTGAAAGAAATCAGAGGTGACACAAATGAAAAAACATTTCATGCTCATGAATAGGAAGAATTAATATCACTACAATGGCTATACTGCCCAAAGCAATTTATAGATTCAATGCTATTCCCGTTAAGCTACCATTGACATTATTCACAGAACTAGAGAAAACTATTTTAAAATTCAGATAGAACCAAAAAGGAGCCCAAATAGCCAAGCCAATCCTAAGCAAAAAGAACAAAGCTGGAGGGCTTTGTTACTGCAGGGCTACAGTAACCAGAACAAGGTGGTAGTGGTACAAGAACAAACACACAGACCAGTGGAACAGAATAGAGAACCCAGAAGTAAACCTATTTACCTACAGTCATCTGATCTTTGACCAACCTAACAAAAACAAGCAATGGAAAAAGCATTCTCTATTCAATCAATAGTGCTGGGATAAATGGCTAGCCATATACACAGATAGGACACAATCCCTGCCCTCAAGGGGACTGACTGTCTAGTAAGAAGCCAGTCAAGCAAAAAAGAGTAGGACCCCAGGGCCACCAGTGTTCTAACAGGGACACACACAGAGAAAGGGCCCCACCGAGCCTGGCAGGGGGGCAGTAGGGTGGACTCCTCATAGGTGACCTTTTAGCTGAGTCCAAGAATGAGAAAGAATAGCCAGATGGGGGAGGGGATAAGGGGTTGTCCAGGCAGAGGGGCCAGAAGGGACAAAGCAATGGGTGTGTGGGAGAGTGTGGAGAGGAGAGGAGCATTAAGCCACCTGAGAAGATTAGTGGCAGGAAGTGTGACAGGGCTATGGTGTAGGGACTTTGTCCTGAGGGCCTTAAGAAACCGGAATGAGCCCCCAGGGAGCAGAGGTGGAGGGCCTAGTAGCCTAGCAGCCTTCATTTTTTCATTCTGACAAAATGAAGCCAGACACTCAACCTGCGAAGGACACAGTGGCAAGCCCCATTCCCTCCTCTGGAAAGCACCAATATTGGTATCTTGAGTTATTGGTTTTCTGTCGCCACCTGCTGGCAAATTTTAAATTTGGTTCAATCAACTATTCAAAGAAACTAAAAAACAGAATAATTGCAGGTAACTTCCTTAAAGTTACAAAAGACCAAATAACAGTAACACTTACTATTAAAAAGAACATGATTAGAGTTTCACTCAATAACAGGAGAGGAGAGCCTCACCTGGGACTCATGGGTTCAAAACAAAGCTCTGCTACTTATCTGAAAATCATTCCACTTATCCTACCTTGGCTTTTAACGTCTGTAAAATGAGAGAACATTTCTCAACTCACGGTTGTTGAGGGGCATAAAAGACATCAAGAGTGTAAAGAGCCCGGCACGCGGTGGAAATCCAACAGGATTTGGGGTTAAGGTGGTAGAAGACCAGCTTTGCACATGACCTACGGCCGGCTCCTGCAACAATTCCATTTCCCATGCTTCACTTACTCCTGTAGGTCTGAGACCTCAGGGGATGACACAGCCCACACATGACGCCCAGGCCGGGACAACTCCCTGCTCTCTTTTCCACGTTCTTTCAGACACCAGGAACTCAGATGCCCCTTTCTGTGTTTCATGGCCTGCACCCTTGGCCTGGATGCCTTATGGGCAAAGGTTTTTTCCAACATGCCTCTTCCCAAACTTCCTGTGAAGCATGCTGACACATGACTGGTTGATAATCCTAGGGAAACAGACAGGGAGCAACAGAAAAGACAGATGAGGGAATGAATAACCAAGCTGAAGACATCTTTTTTTTTTTAATTTTTATGGGTACATACTACAGGTATATGTGTATATGTCTGTAGCTCATGGGTTACATGAGATATTTTGATATAGGCATACAATACGTAATAATCACATCAGAATAAACAGGGTATTTATCACCTCAGGCATTTGTCCTTTGGGTTACAATCTAACGTTTTTTAGCTATTTTTACATGTCCAATAAATGATTGTTGACTGTAGTCACCCTGTTGTGCTATTAAATACTAGATATTATTCATTCTAGCTATATTTTTGCGCTCATTAACCATCCCCATTACCTTTCCCACTAGCCTTCCCAATCTCTTGTAACCATCCATTGACTCTCTATTTCCATGAGTTCAATTGTTTTAATTTTTAATATCCACAAATAAGTGAGAACATGCAAAGTTTGTCTTTCTTTGCCTGGTTTATATCACTTAACATAATGACCTTAGTTCCATCCATGTTGTTACAAATGACAGGATCTCATTCTTTTTTATGGCTGAATAGTACTCCATTGCGTACATGTACCACATTTTCTTTACTCATTAATCTGCTGATGGATACGTAGGTTGCCTCCAAATCTTGGCCATTGTAAATAGTGCTGCAACAAAATGGGAATGCAGCTATCTGTTTGATACACTGATTTCTTTTCTTTTGGGTATATACCTAGCAGTGGAATTACTGGATCATATGGTAGCTCTATTTTTATTTTTTTGAGGAATCTCCAAACTGTCTCCATAGTGGTTGTACTAATTTACATTCCCACCATCAGTTTATGAGGGTTCCTTTTCACCAGCAATTGTTATTGCCTATCTTTTGGATAAAGGTCATTTTAACTGGGGTAAGATGATAGTTGTAGTTTTGACTTGCATTTCTCTGATGATCAGTGATGTTGAGCACCTTTACGTACACCTGTTTGCCATTTTTATGCCTTGATAAATGTCTATATGGATATTTTGCCTATTTTTAATTGAATTATTATATTTTGTTCTATAGTGTTGTTTGAGCTTCTCATATATTTTGGTTATCAATCCATTGTTAGATGGGTAGTTCACAAATATTTTCTTCAATTCCGTGAGTTGCCTCTTCACTTGTTTCCTTTGCTATATAGAAGCTTCTTAACTTGAAGTGATCTCATTTGTCCATTTTTGTTTTGGTTGCTTATGATTGTGGTGTATTATACAAGCAATCTTTTCCCAGTTCAATGTGCTGGAGTTTCCCTAATGTCTTCCCTCTACGATGTCATAGTTTCAGGTCTTATATTTAAGTCTTTTGTACATTTTTATTTGATTTTTGTATATGGCAATAGAGGTGTAGTTTTGGTCTTTTGTATATGGATATCTGGTTTTCCCAGCACCGTTTATTGAAGACACTGTCCTTTCCCCAATGTATGTTCTTGGCAACTTTGTTCAAAATGAGTCAATTGGAGATGTATGGATTTGTTTCTGGGCTATCTATTCTGTTCCATTGGTCTATGTGTCTATCTTTATGCCAATAACATGCCGTTTTGGTTACTATAGCTCTGTAGTATAATTTGAAGTCAGGTAATATGATTTCTACAGCTTTTTTTCTTTTTGCTCAAACTAGCTTTGGCTATTCTGGGTTTTTTGTGATTCTATATAAATTTTAAGATTATTTTTTCTATTTCTGTGGACATATTTATTGGTAGTTTGAAAAGGATTGCATTGAATCTGCAGATTGCTTTGGATAGTGTGGATATTTTAACAATGTTGACTCTCCCAATCCATGAACATGGAATATCTTTCCATTTTTTGTGTCCTCCACAATTTCTTCAATCAACATTTTATAGTTTTTATTGTAGAGATCTTTCACTTCTTTGATTAATTCCTAATTTTAAAGTATTTGTAGGTATTCTGAATGGGATTACTTTCTTAAGTTCTTTTTCAGCTTGTTTGGTGTTGACATATAGAAATGCTACTCATTTTTGTGTCTTCCACCAAGATGGCCAAATAGGAACAGCTCCAGTCCACAGTTCCCAGCAAGAGCAATCCAGAAGGAGAGTGATCTTCCTATTTCCAACCAAGGTACCAGGTTCATCTCATTGGGACTGGTTAGACAGTGGGAGTAGCCCAAGGAGGGCAAACCTAAGCAGGGTAGGGCATTGCCTCACCCAGGAAGAGCAAGGGGCTGGAGAACTCCCCCTCTGAGCCAAGGGAAGACATTAGGGACTTTTCCAAACACTCCAGCACTCTGGCTCAGATACTGCACTTTTCCCACAGTCTTCACAGATTCCCTCTGGTGCCTACAACATCAACACCCTGGGTTTCCAGCACAAAACTGGATGGCTGTGGTAGCCACAGCAAATTTTTTTTCATATCCCAGTGGCACCTGAAATGCTAGCAAGACAGAACTGCTCGTTCCCCCTGACACTTGCCTGTATAAACAAAGTTACTGGGAAGTTTACGTAGTAACCAGATGGAGCCCACAGCAGCTCACCAAAGCCTCTACAGGCAGACTGTGACTAAACTCCCTTCTTGCTGGGCAGGGCATCTCTGAAAAAAAGCAGCAGCCTGTCAGGGACTTATAAATAAAGCCCCCACCTTCCTGGGACAGAGCACCTGGGGAAAGGGGCAGTGTGGGTCTTGCTTCAGCAGACTTAAATATCCCTGCCCAGCACCCCTGAAGGGACCAACAGAGCTCCCAGCACAGCAGCACCTGAGCTCTGATAACGGACAGACAGACTGCTTAAGTGGCTCCCTGACCCCAGTTTATCCTAATAGACACCTCACACAGGAGAGCTCTTGATGACATCTGGTGGTACGCTTCTGGGGCAAGGCTACCAGAGAAAAGAACAGACAGCAGTCTTTGCTGTTCTTCAGCCTCCGCAGGTAATTCCCAGGCATGCAGGGTCTGGAGTGGACCTCCAGCAGACCTGCAGCAGAGGGGCCTGATTGTTAGAAGGAAAACTAAGAAACAGAAAGAAATAGCTTCAACATCAACAGAAAGGACATCTACTCAGAGATTCCATTCCAAAAATCACAAACTTCAAAGACCAAAGGTAGTTAAATCCATGAAGATGGGAAAAAAACAGTGCAAAAAGGCTGAAATCACCAAAAACCAGAACACCTCTTCTCCTCCAAGGGATCACAACTCCTCACCAGCAAAGGAACAAAACTGGATAGATAATGAGTTTGACAAATTGACAGAAGCAGGCTTCAGAAGGTGGGTAATAACAAACTTCTCTGAGCTAAAGGAGCATGTTCTAACCCAATGCAAGGAAACGAAGAACCTTGAAAAAAATGTTAGACAAAATGCTAATTAGAATAACCAGCCTAGAGAAGAACATAAATGACTTGATGGAGCTGAAAAGCACAGCACAAGAACTTCATGAAGCATACACAAGTTTCAATAGCTGAATCGATCAAGCAGAAGAAAGAATATCAGAGATTGAAGATCAACTCAATGAAATTAAGCAAAGAGACAAGATTAGAGAAAAAAGAGTGAAAAGAAATGAACAAACCCTCCAAGAAATATGGGATTTTGTGAAAAGACCAAATCTACCTTTGATTGGTGTACCTGAATGTGACAGGGAGAATGAAAGCAAGTTGGAAAACACTCTTCGGGATATTATCCAGGAGAACCTCCCTAACTTAGCAAAGCAGGCCAATATTCAAACTCAGGAAATACAGAGAACACTGCAAAGATATTCCTCAAGAAGAGCAACCCCAAGGCACATAATCATCAGATTCACCAGGGTTGAAATTAAAGAAAACATGCTCAAGGCAGCCAGAGAGAAAGGTCAGGTTACCCACAAAGGGAAGCCTATCAGACTCACAGAGGATCTTTCAGCAGAAACCCTATAAGCCAGAAGAGAGTGGGGGCCAATATCCAACATCCTTAAAGAAAAGAATTTTCAGACCCCATCTGAAAGTCACCAACTACAAAGACCACAAGTAGATAAATCCACAAAGATGAGAAGAAACCAGCACAAAAAGGATGAAAACACCCAAAATCAGAATGCCTCTCCTCCTCCAAGGGATCATGACTCCTCACAAGCAAGGGAACAAGGCTGGATGGAGAATGAGTCTGATGAATTGACATAAACAGGCTTCAGAAGGTGGGTAATAACAAACTTCTCTGAGCTAAAAGAACATGTTCTAACCCAATGCAAAGAAGCTAAGAACCTTGAAAAAAGGTTTGATGAAATGCTAACGAGAATAAACAGCTTAGAGAGGAATATAAATGAATTCATGGAGTTGAAAAACACAACACCAGAACTTCACAAAGCATACACAAGTTTCAATAGCCAAATCGACCAAGCAGAAGAAAGAATATCAGAGATTGAAGATCAACTCAATGAAATAAAACGAGAAGGCAAGATTAGAGAAAAAAGAGTAAAAAGAAATGAACAAAGCCTCCAAGAAATATGGGATTATGTGAAAGACCTAATCTACGTGTACCTGAATGTGACGGAGAGAATGAATCCAAGCTGGAAAACACTCTTCAGGATATTATCCAGGAGAACTTCTCCAACCTAACAAGGCAGACCAATATTCAAGTCCAGGAAATACAGAGAATGCCACAAAGATATTCCTCAAGAACAGCAACCCCAAGGCACATAATCATCAGATTCACCAGGTTGCAATGAAGGAAAAAATGCTAAGGGCAGCCAGAGAGAAAGGTCAGGTTACCCACAAAGGGAAGCCCATCAGACTCACAGCAGATCCCTCAGCAGAAACCCTACAAGCCAGAAGAGAGTGGGGGCCAATATTCGACATCCTTAAAAAAAAGAACTTTCAACCTAGAATTTCATATCCAGCCAAACTAAGCTTCATAAGCAAAGGAGAAATAAAATCCTTTACGAGCAAGCAATTGCTCAGAGATTTCATCACCAACAGGCCTATCTTACAAGAGCTCCTGAAAGAAGCACTAAACACAGAAAGGAACACCCAGTACCAGCCACTCCAAAAATGTAGCAAATGGAAAAGAGCATGGACACAATGAAGAAACTGCATCAACTAATGGTCAAAACAACCAGCTAGCATCAAAATGGCAGGATTAAATTCACACATAACAATATTAACCTTAAATGTAAATGGGCTAAATGACCCAATCAAAAGACACAGACTGGCAAATTGGATAAAAAGTCAAAACCCATCGGTGTGCTGTATCCAGGAAACCCATCTGACATGCAAGGATACACATAGGCTTAGAATAAAGGGATGGAGGAAGATTT
>CAUYLG010062137.1:0-32764 GCA_963573385.1 Cacajao melanocephalus
GGATTACAGGTGCCTGCCACCAGGCCCAGCCAATGTTTTGTATTTTTAGTAGAGACGAGGTTTCACCATATTGGCCAGGCTGGTCTTGATCTCCTGACCTTGTGATCCATTTGCCTTGGCCTCCCAAAGTGCTGGGATTACCAGCGTGAGCAACCACTCCTGGCTAGTCCAAGTCTTTTATAAGAACTGTGTCTTGGTGCTGTGGACTTCATGAGGGCTTCTGATCCTCTTTCAGTAGCCCTTTCCCCAACTTCGTTATTGCAAATCTGTTTTGTTGAGGCTCCGTCCCCGGTTGACTTTGTGGGTTTTTTTCTCCCTTGAGTGAGTAAGGAAGGATAGAGAAAAAGCCCTTTTCCTCCACTAGCATAAAGTTTCAGTATTGTGCTTCAGCAAAACCCTTTCTCCTGAGCAGTGGGCCTTTGCTATGAAGGAGGCTCTGGGCAGATTTCATAATGATTACTCTTCCTCTTCCCATGCCAGAGCCACAGGGGGATCTTTCTAGGATCTTCACTGTGAGAATATGGTGGGGTTGCTAGAGGGAAAGCTTATAAAAGTGTAGGATTCCCCTAAGACTGTAGCCCTCATGGGTCTCTCCCTCTCACTCTGATACACATTCAGCCTCCAGCAACTCGCCCAATTAATCTTCCCACCAGTTTATAGCCCAAGAACTTTCTGATAAGCAAATATTAGTTGCAATCTCTTTCTGGATGTTATGTGTCTCCAGATTTGAGGGTATTAGTTTGCCCTGTGGCCACAGTTTTATAATACGCTCAAGAAAAGTTGTTGATTTTCAACATGGCTAGCTTTTCCTAGTCCCATAAGTTTGGGAATGAAGACTTCTAAGTTTTTTTACATATCAGGGTTGAAACTGGAGGTCTCTCCCTTTTCATCACAATACTGCCTTTCCTCACCCTCTCACCTTACCAGAGTCTCCCCACCTGCAAGCCCCACCTCACCTATTCCTTCCATCTAAACTTGTCAGACCAAGGCAGCCCACAGGGCCTTTTCCCTCCTCTGAGTATTATATAATCTTATAAATCTTATCTTATAATCTACTCACTGGGTATTTACTCATCAGCTGGTTTGAACCTCCCACATGACTTAAGCTATTAATTATTACTAACCTATTATTATAATACTATTAATTTCTCACATATTTATGTAGTCTGAATTTCCTGTCGGTTCAACATTTGCAGATCCTGGCTTAGGTCACTGTAATACTGTGACCTATAGTCTGCCAAATCAATGACCTCATTCACTGAATGACAGCCTTCTCATCCCTTCTGCTTTCCTATATCTCTTTGGAAGACCCTGGTGGATGAGGAAATAGGTGTCTCATATAGAGTTCAGGTTGCTTCCTCCTCCCCTGTACCTCATCCTTCTTAGATCTTTTGATGCTCTGACTAACTATGCCTGCCACAATGTGCTGCCCACCATTCACTTAGACCACCTGCCTTGCAGCTGTGCTGCAACCACTACCACCTACAAGAAACCCTATATTGGCCTCATGACTTCTTAGGCTTATACTTTTTTACTGGAGAAAATTCTTCCTCTTGGATTCCAAGCACTAGTTTGGGTTTGGGTACTATGGCAAGGGAGATACCTACTTGAACCCCAAAGGCCAATTTTTCTTTCCCCCTCCCTCATAGAGAATTTTCCTATTAATTTAATATGTTTGCACAATAGATAAACAAGTATAGAAAGTATGCATCATTTACCCACTTAAAACTGTAATTATCTGTTCAATAAATTCTATGCTGATGGACAAATATCTCTCTTTTTTCTCTTATGCTGTATGAAAGCTAAATGCAAATTTCTGATGTCAATTTTCTTTTCTCCATGAACTCAAGCTGGTCAACTGTGGTGCTGAATTTATGAGGTGCAAATATATATACCCAGGTAAATGTGCATGCTGTTCACTTCTCTGGCTCCTTTTTTATACATTAGCTTCATATGCACATTAGAAACTCCCATAGGTATCTTTGGGAACAATGTGTACCTGACATGTATCAAGTAGTGAATCAACTCTTCTTTTTTCACTGATCTATTTCACCTCTCTTGCCTTGCTGAAATTATTGGTTGCCAAGCACCTTATGTTTATTTGTCCATCCCTGAATTTTTAGTTTACACGTCATTTACATCATCTACAATGCGATTTAATTCTGTAATGAACACTGTGACCACAGTCTGCCCCCCTCACAGCACTACCCAAGGGCACATACATCAGATTACATTAAAATACCGCCTCACCTATACCTGAACAATCTACCACCTTCCACACTCAGGCTCTCACTTGTGCTGGTCACTCTCCCTGCTTAGGGGGCTTGTTGTCCCCACATGGCATCCACTGGGGCCCAAATTAACCTGTGTACTGGTGTTTGAACCGTAACTATGGACAAGATTCAAATTCTGTGCTCCTAAGACACATGCCAATTAGAGGGGAGAGCTTGATTGCAAAAGGTTCCTCACACCCTTGGGCTGGCACATCTAAGCTTTGGCATGGATCCTGCTAGGGCTTCTCATGGTTTTTGTTTTTACTGTTATTTTGTTTCATTTTTCAGTAAATTCTCAGCTTCTTGAACACAGAGACTGGACCTCTTTTCTCTCTAAATTCTCATTACCTAGCACAGGCCCGGCACCTACGCAGGGTGTTATGTGAATTGATTTCATTGCATTTACACCAGCTTCATTAGATTTATATGGCATGATAAAATAAAACTTTATTATGTACTCCCCACATCTCCATCCAGGAATTAGGAGGAGGTAAATTTGGGCTCTTGGTTCTTTCTTGTCAAGTTAATGCATAATTCTTTGTGACATAATCCAGACAAAGAAGGGGTGGACACTATTAGCATAATAAGGCCAGGGTATTAGTTGGCAAAAAGTAGAACAAAATTTAAGTTAATGTGCAGAATATGAATTCCTTTTATAAAACCAGGAAGTTCAGGGAGAGATTTCAGAAAGAAATGAATCCCCACACTGGCCTGGCAGCATCTATTTTACCTTCAGTATGAGTGGGGTTGAGGGGGTACAGAAAGAAACTAGTCTCAGCTCAGAATTTCAGTCCTTACCTCTCTCCCACCGGGGGAGCAGTCTCAGTAAGATTTAGCTCACCCAGTCCCACTGTGTCATCTCATTTGGATGACATTGAGAAGGGTCAGTAGGGAGGGGGAGGGGTTGGAGAAGTAGGGAGAACTGGAAACAAGAGAGACCTCAAAAGGAGAAGACAAGAAGGAAGGGCAGAGGGAAACAAGGAAGAGAGAGGTCACAAAGCCTGCCCACACCCAGGGTCCTCCCTACCCCACCGCCACCTCCCCAGGAGGCCTGGGTGCCATAAAGTTAGTCAAGATATCATAGGCACCTGGGCTGCCTAGACCTCTTGAACTGGTCATTGTGAGTCAAAAAATGCTCACTCATAATGATAGTAAACATGTACTTTTCTGCCAAAAAAAAATTAAGGCTGTGTTTCTGAGGCAAGTAGACTTAATAAGCCAAGAATAAGGAGCTATATGAGTTAAGAGTCTAAATGTACACATGAAGTGACCTCCAATCAGAAAGGAGACAGCTGGCTGAATCCTTAGCTTTAATTGAATGGGGCCAAAAAAGCCCAGAAAAGACTTAGTAAAGCTGCCTTTGAAAAAAGCATCAAACCACAACAAATCAAAGTTCCGGAAAGATTTTTTTTAGGAGCTCCAAGAAGAGATAAAAAGAACTTAAGGATGATCTTAAGCAAACATGAGCTACAATGAGGAACAGTCTAAGCCAGAAAATGAGGAAGCAAGAGTCAGGCAGCCTGAGAGGAGTGATTCCAACTTACAGATGAAACCCAAAACAGTAGGATGGGATATCTGAGAGCTCGGTCAGCTAAGGTAGAGCAGGAAATTCAGTTCCAAAGTAGACAAAATTAAATGTCTGCTCATGTGTGTGATGTTGTCAACTTGAGGAGGGGCTGCACATTTTGGAGAAATGATGTGGACAGGGTCCTAAACTGCCTGTGGTTAAAGCTGAGGAGGTGTGGCTTTCATGGGCCTGTCTATGTTGGAGAGGTCAGGACCAGGAAGCCCGGTTTTAGTGTCTGTTCCGCCATGACCTTGGGAGATGATACGGCATAGAAAGTTAAGACAGCCTTTGCAGTCAGCAAGTTCTGGATTCAAATCCTAAATCCCCTGCTTATTAGCAGGACAACTTGGGCGCTATTCAAATCCTAAATCCTCTGCTTATTAGCAGGACAACTTGGGCCTCAGTTTTCAGAATCTTAGTTTCCTGACTGGAGAAACCATTAGGATTCTTGAAGAACTACATGAGAAACCTGCATTTTACTCCCAGCACAAGGATAAGAGTTAGTCAATAAGCATGAATTCTTTTCATCTCTGGGGTCGGTTTCTTCATTTGAAAAATGGGAGAAGACTAGAACATTTCTAAGTTCCCTTCCAATTCTAGACTTCCCCAATTATGTAACAGAAATTTATAGGAAAGACTTGTGAAATGAGGAGGAAGATCTAGAGCAAGACTTTTTGCCTCTATGAACCTGTTTCCTTCTCCATACAATTGGGATAAAATAATAACAATATCAACCTGACAGGGTTGTTGTGAGGATTAAATGAACCAATGCATGTGTACATGTTGAGTATACATTAAACCCTCCTGAGCATTTGTAAAGATGAAAAGTATGATGATGAAGTAGATGCAGAAGAAACAGCTGTTGGGAAAGCCATATTACAGGTCACCATGTTGCAAGATTCCACGGATGTTTGATGTCCTCATCTCATTTGGCTTTTTGGTAATATTTGACACTGTTGATGCTTTCTCCTCCTTGAAACAATCTCTTCCCTCTAAATTCCACAGCAGACTGCACCTTTTGTTAACCTTTTGCCTCTCTGGATGCTGCTTCTCAATCTTCTGCTACCAACTCTAAGTGTCAGAGTCCCTCAGACCTTGGCTTTACTTCCCCCTTTCTCCTTACTCTACTCTCTTGTCACTGAGGATCTCATCTGTTCCCCTGACTTTGCACAAAATCTACACTCAACCCAGATATTTCCTTACAGGTCCAGATTTACAAATTGAATTGCCTTCTTGACATCTATACTCAGAAGTTTCTCAGGAATCTCAAAATCTCCACGCCCAAAACTGAATTCTAAACTTATCATTCTCAAACCCATTTCTTCTCTAGTAGTCCCAATCTAAGTCATCACTTGAGCTATAATTTTTCACTCATCATTCGCCCTCGGCTCCCTACCCCACCAACCCACAAACAAGTTCTGATGGAGCTACCTCCAAAACCCACCTATATCCCCATTTATGTCCGTCTCTACAGCCAGCCCTGCCTCTAGCTTCCACTACTGTCATAACCTCCTGCCTGGCTCCTGGCTTCCCCCTCTGACCCTATTAGGCAATTCTGCATATAGTTAGAGTAAACCAAATTACATCCTGGTGTTAAATCTTCCAATTGTTTTCCATTGTTCTTAGTACACATTTGTAATTTTTTATGGCCTAAAGTTCCGCATTACCTGAATCCATCTACTTATCATAACTCTTCAGCTATCTCACTGCACTTTAGCCACTCTTTCAGTTCCTTGAACTTTTCTATCTTAAGTCTTTTGCATCACCTGTCATTCCCTCTTTCTGGAATAGTCTTCCTCCAACTCTTTACAAAATGGGTTCTGCCCTACTTCACATCCCTATCCAAGGCTCCAGTGTAAACCAACCCTCCTTGTCATTCCATCTCACACTGGCCTGCTCTTTGCCTTGCCAGCACTTAACCACAATCTCTAATTATGCAGATGACAATTAACTCTTCTGTCTCCACACTGGATTATAAACTGTACATAACCTGAGGACAGCTATTGTATTGATCACTATATCTCCAGTTCTCAGCATAGAAAGATATCATAGTAGGTGTTCAAAATTGAATGAATAAATAAATGACAGTAAGACTGAGACTTAAAAGGAAACATAGGACCCAGGGCTAAGGATGAGTAAAGTAGTGCTTTGAACAAAAGATCTTTGCAAGGCAGCTACAGAGCAATGGGAGACAAGATTTTTAAGAAATTCCAAAGTGACAAGAAGGTATAAGATAGTCAAGTCCACAACTGAGCTCCCAGACAGAGAGAGGGTACAGGAGAGGGATACAAGGGTGAGAGGGAAACATCAGGAGGGCAAAGGCCAGGCCTGTCTCTGTTAAGACTGGGTGGTACCTGGGTAACACTCAGATGGTGGAACACTGTGACTCCAATCCTAAGAATAAAATCATGGTTTGGGAAATAACCTGGGTGTAGACCTACAGATTATGAAGCCTTTCCCTTCCTGGTTATCAGCCAAGTGATAGGGCAGCAGCAATATAGTAGCCCAGGTCCTGAGCTCACATTCTGTTACATTTTATTTGACTTGCCCCTAAAGACCTAGATCACACCCAGGAGGCTCTGGACTTCCCTCTGGGAAGACAAAACTGAAGGTAGTTATAGCCATTAGTAGCTCCCCAGATTCCTTCATGCAGGCATATGGATAGCGGGTGCAAGCCCTCACTGCCCTTGCTTTTTTCACTTTTCCTGCTTAAATGTATGTCCAGGATTCTCACCGCATACCCTATCCACCTACCAGACAGCCCACCACTGCCATTCTCCATGCATGCTCTATTGCTCCCAGCATTCACACCGTTACATATTTCCACTTCTTAATCGTACCTTTCTGTCCACATTTTTTATAAAGCTCATATATTCTCAAAGCATAATCCTAGCTTCTCCCCAAAGCCTTCCCGGATGCCCCCTACTTTGTCTTCTTATCCCTCTGTTATAATATACATTTACATCTTCCATGGACAAGCATTATGATTGTCAGTCTCCCTACAAACTGAGCATCTCTGAAAGGGCAAGACTCTTACCTGGCTTGCCTTTGTATTCCCCATAGAGTCTAACACCAAGCTCTTCCCACACCAAGTTCTTCGCTGGGTATTTAATATGAAGGAGTGTACATTAGTGTCCTAAGAGTGCTGCAACAAATTGCCACAAACTGAGTGTCTCAAAACAACAAAAATTTATTGTCACAAAGTTCTGGAGACTAGAAGTCACAAATCAAGGTGTTGGCAGGGCTGTGCCCCTTCTGCAATCTTAGGGGAGAACCCTTCCTTGCCTCTTGCTGCTGGGGGCTAGCTGGCAGTCCCTGGTGTTCTTTGGCTTGCAGCTGCAGCACTTCAGTCTCTGCTTCCATCATCACATGACAGTGTCCTGTTGTGTGCCTGTGTCTCTCTGTTTCTTCTTAGTAGGATGCCAATCATACTGGCATAGGACCCACACCAATTGGGTATGAACTCACCTTAACATGACATCTGCAATGACCCTTTTTCCAAATAAGGTCACATTTGAAATACAGGGGGTTAGGACTCCAACATGCCTGTCGGGGGAACACAATTCAATCTACAGCAGAGTGTCTATGAGAAAGGCCTTGTGTCCCCGGAGATAAAATAGGAGATATGAGGAATGTCCAAATCTAAAACACATACATAAACCCAGCCACAGCCAGGGAAAGGGGAGAGAAGAAATTTGGGGCAGAGTCCATGAGTGGAGACTTTGGAGAGACAGCAGATGAGGAAAAAAAGGGGGATGGGTGGATAGAAGAACAAAGAAGAGATGAGAACCTACATGGAAGCTTTCCCTCTCTCCTTGGACAGGCATGACATGGATGCAGGCACAACAGGTATGTGACCATTAGCAGAACACAAGGAAAACACAACAAGCCTGGGGCTTCCTAGGCCAAACTGAAGGTGACAACAGGCCCCATCCTTGACTTCCTTCAAAGCCACCCCCTTCTCCTTCTTTCCTGGCTCTGACGGCTATAGCTTCACTCTCCTAGTGGAGAATTTAATGAGACCTTCTGTAAATGGATCCTGCATTCTCTGTCTACCCTAAGTAATTATGAAGCTCAGCAATTTTTTTCCACTAACTTGCTGCTGATTTCTAATTACTCTTGCTCCAAATAGGACAGTTAGCATTAAAATGAAACCATGCTGAGGTTGCGGGTTCACTCACATCTGCTTTGCTTATTTCCTTAATTTGACAACATGGCTTTATGGACACAGAGCAACAGGTAATTCCCACATTTTATGATGTGAGGTTAGTGCCCCCAAAACAGAGGAAACCTTCACCAGCATCGAGGTAAAACTCTTCTATAGTATGTCCTCAAGACATAACCACCAGATGGAGTTTAATGAGTCTTAGAAAGAATATAGCAGCTTTCTCTCCAAAAGGATACCGGGGAGGGCGTTTTCCTTTACTTCTTTCCAATAAAAGTCACATGGCCCCAGCAACTATGAAATTCTGAAGATGAGGGAGATTCCTTTCATCTAAGTGCAAATAGTAAACTTGGAATGAAGGGACGGGGCTGGGGAGGGTGAGGAGAGAGTTCAGGTTGAAAGAATAAGTAGGCAGCAGCAACTAAGCAGAGATGGTTAGAAAATAGCTGGATTGGTGCATGAAATACTAGCATCTCTGCATTAGCATGCCTGGAGACATCTTACAGAGAAGCTAGGTGAATTTTCCCAATGTTATGTTAGCCTGATAGATAGGTATTTTTCCTCTTGCTATTGCAAAATTCCACGACCTCATTTGAAACAGCAAGAGAAACTTTCCAAGGAGACGTGATTAAAGGAACCAGAGACATTTAATCAGGAGGGAATCCTCATTGTAAAGTCCTCTATCCATATATTTAATTTAAAAACATCCTGTGGCAAATCAACCTCATTTCTTCTTGCCTTCATCTAAGTGGAAACTGCTCACCTTCCACCTAGCTGCAAAGCTCACAGGCACATTCTTCCTCTCTCTCTGCCTTCTCATGTTCTCATGTGTCCATCAACACCCCAACAGTCAGGAAACAGGAAGAAACTCTAGATTCTGATAGCAAAGGGAGGGGAAATTTGGGTTCCATTTTCCCATTCTATAGTCATGAGTTCTTGATTTTTCCCCTCTCCATGTTTTTTTTTTTTCATATTCTCCTTCTTTTTTGGAAGTAAAATGAGTACCTGTACTCAGGATTCTAGAGGTGAAGGAAAATAATTATGGACTTGAGATCCAAACACACTTGGCGTCAAATCCTGGCAACACCATTGATGAGTCATGTGTCCTTAGTAAAGTTCATTTCTCAACAGTCTTGCCTTTCTGTTTTGTGAGGCTGGAACAAGCAACATTCTTCTTCAGGTTACTGTGAGACACAAGGAGTATGTTGACATATAATTGGTGTCCGGTAAACATCAGTTCTCTTCTTCTGGAGGGAACTTGATCATTAATTAGATGTCTCAGCTGGAAATTAATTCAGTGCCTCAGCTGGAAAAGGGCATTGGATGATACGGTTGCTCTCCACACAATGCATGTGCCTCCATGTTTGTGCAATGGTATCCTCACTGTTCTTGCTGGTACACTAGAATCAGCTCTGTTTCTTTCTTCTCCATACCCTTCACAGTTCTCAGAGGCAGTGCAGGACCAAGCTGGCATGGCTCGAGGGCTTGCTTCATCTTGTTTTCATACCAACTGGCCTATGACCCATCATTAGTCTTTTTATGGCTTCTGTCTAAAAAATGTCTTGTGTTTTGCCTACGGAAGATGGTTCCCTAATGAATGTCAAATAACAATAAAGCTTAAGTGTCTTCATCAGACACGAGCAGGCATCTGTCCTCCCAGCAGTAAAATATGCTGTGGCTTTGGAAACAGCTAAGAAATTTGAAACTAGGTTTCAGCTACTTAGAGGAGAGCTGTGAGTAATTTCAGTCACTGACTCAGTTAAAGGAGAAGCCCTCAGGAAACTACAACTAAGCTGTGTTGGCTCTGAGTACCTCCACCCCCATGGAAGACGAAAGAAGAATCCACCAAGGAGAGCCAGGTGATTAAAAGATAGGCAAGTCCATGGGGCCCACAGCACTAACCAGGTAGGGTTTGGCAGGCTCCTGTGGGAACACAGTCATCCCTCTGCCTCTGCTGCCGCCTTAGGCCCAGGCTCTGTGGACATTGGTCCTGAGGACAGCACCTGCTACAGAAGCAGCGTGCAGCCTGCAGGCCAGGTCTGTCCCAGCCCCAGAGCATGTGCTTAATGGTCAAGAGTGCCTCAAAGTCACAAACCGAGAAAGACATGCTCAGATAGCACTGACCTCTATCATATAAGCTCAAATGTCCAGAAGCCAATGAATCATACCCAAAGGCCCTGAAGAGACACACAGACAAGACTGGGAAGCTGCCTTTAAGATGGGATAAGCACAGAAAACGGAAGGCCCTGTGGCATTTGGAACCTGATGGTCCTAGGTTCAAGCCATGGCACAGCCACTGGTCAACTGCATGGTTTGCAGAAAGCCATTGAACCACTTGGAGCCCCAGTTTTCTAGTATGGAAAGTTAGATCTAAAGACAGAGATCAAGGTAGAAGGACACTTAGTTTTTTCCTTTTGGAGCTGAAGGGAAGATAAGAAATAAGGTGTGCTGACTGCCTAGTATGTAGCTGGTACTCAGAAAACAATAGCCAGCAAACAATACCCAAAAGGCTAATGGATTGAGTGGTCACCATTCTCCAGAGTAAAGAAACAAAGCCTGATAATGATCCCCAGTGAGAATTATCAAGGCGGTGATCACTAGTGGCTCACCAAGAACAACAAAACTAAGCAAAGTTCAACAAACAATTCCATTTTGGTAGGTCATCATATTTTCTTATCAAGGAAATAAACCCAATGCACTTTGTTTTCTTCAAGAAGTTTGAAAAAGATTTTTATAGTAAATATGGAGAAATTAAGGCTGAACAATAGCAGTTGTGTGAAATTATCTCTGAGATGGGTCCATTCTCCCATGAAGGAAGGCCTACCTGGATCCTGCCATAAGGACATTCAACTGTGTTTGGTATTAATTCTTTATCAAATGACTCCTATGAAGCAAGAGTGAGAATAGTTCCCATATTTTTGGATGACACAAAACTGGAAGGACTATATCATAACTGGATTATAGAATTAAGATTCAACAATATATCTGTAGCCTTAAGTTATGAACTCAGGGAAATAAGCAGAAGCTTAATTATAATATTCTTCATTTCAGTTTAAAACAGTTGCTAGACACGGTGGCCTCCTTCTAAATGCAATGATGTTCTTTGCTGAAGCCCAAGATAAAATCCTGAAGTTAAATAAAATAACTCATCAAAGTCCTTTCTTTCAGGAGGAGAAATAATACTATTTGGAATTTAAATATTCAGCCCACCTATAGAAGTTGGATTCCAGATACAGTGGTGTATTTGGAAGGCTCATAGAAAAGACAGGTTGTAGGGGGCCGCAGGAAGAGAAAAAGAGAGAGACAGATTATGAAGAATGGACTCACGTAATTACATAAACTGAGAAGTTCCACAATCTGCAATCTGCAAACTAGAGACCGAAGAAACTACAATTCCAGTCCACTCCTAAAGGCCTGAGCCAACGGTGTAAATCCCAGACCGAAGGTGGAAGAAGACTAATGTCTCTGCTCACACTGGCAGGCAGGAAGGGAATTAATCCACCCTTCCTCCACTTTTTGCTCTATTCAGGCCCTCAACAGACTGGATGATGCCCATCCACTCTGGGGACAGTAATTTACTTTACTAACTCTACAAATTCAAATGCTCACCTCATATGGAAATACCCAAACACACCCAGAAATCAGGTTTAATCTGGGCACCCTGTGACCCAGTCAAGTTGACACATAAAATTAACCATCACAAGTAGTCAGTGGGGTTGTTTTAGGAACTGATAGCTTCAGATGCGTTCGGCAGCTCCTTCACCTTCTTCTGGGTATTTTAAAGGGTGCTTAAAAACTTATCTGGTACTCTGAATTTTTATGTGAAAGCAGATTCTGCTGTCTGTTTAGAACCAGGCAACCATCTCAGCAAAACTAAAACACTGGAGCTCAACTGAGCCAGACACAGGATCAGCGGGAGCCCTGGCCTCACATTAGAGCTGTCTTCTGTGTCAAAAAGGTCTTATAGTTATTCCTCTTACATGATCCATTTACTTCATTTCTGCTGGCAGGAAAAAATAAAGAACACAGTGTGCATCTCATCATGGTCTCTTTCCAGCATATTTTTCCTAATCATACCACTTTTCATGCTTAACATTCTCCCTTTTGAGGCCATTTTGGCAAAGTAGCTAAGGTGCATCCATTGTATTTTACTGTGTTCTCCACTTTGTTTCTTTATATCCTGTAATTTATCATACAGTTGCTGCTAATTGTTAAATGGACTGGACCTTTTCCTTGGCCAAACATTTGACATGTAATTAAATGGAAATGGACATATTTGAAGCTAGTAGCTTCTCGCTTGTATTCCAATGTCAAGGCATCAGAAACAGAGTGACCTACCCAACCCCTTGAGAACTTTCCTATTTGTAGGAAAGGTTTATCCTGCCTCCCAGGGCTGGTTCTATGTGAGAACATGAAGAATTAGGGAATTGTGCAGGGAACTTTTATGACATCATGATGTAGGCTTCAGAACAGAGAGATTTAAAACATTTCCTTTTTGTGGTTTTGACCCCAAACCAGAACAGCAAGGAGGATTTTTATGGGTTACCAAGGGAGCATTTGAGAATAATTTTATTTTTTTACAGAAATAAAATGATTTTCAAGAAATTCTACCAGTGTTTATGAGTCAAGTCCACGCTTGTCCCCAAAAGTACTGCTTTAAACCCTGTCACATGCTTTTGCTTTTCTGCATTGTAGAATATTTATCTTCAGAGAATCTTCAAGTGATGATAAATATTAGAACTTTAGAAGTCAGAAATGAGGCTCTGGCATAATAATTTCATATTATAAGCAATCCTCTGCATTATTCAGCATGAATTCATAATTTACTTTAAAATAAAAGTTTATTTTCATATGGGGTTCTAAGGAGTTAGCATACTATAAGTTTTAGGATTGTGTTTTAGAGCTAAAAGCATGTGAAAAACCATATTTGCTTAACTTTTGCCAATGACAGTGAGGCTCATTTTATTAGCACTCAAAGTATGTCCATTTGCATTTGTTACACGTCTTGGAAGTCTTAGGTACCTGTCACCAAAAGCAAATCCTTGCTAGGAAAAGGGAAAGGACCCAAGGCCCAGACCATGGAATTTATCTATTTATTCCCAGTGCTGATCACAAACTGGCCCTCCAGAACTATTCTCTGCCCATGGAAGTTCTAGGAGACTCAAAAGAAGGACCATGAGGCTACTGCAGGGATCCAGTCTCTTGTCTTTGTTCGCTGCTCACCCTCATTGCTTGGAGGTGTGCTGACTCCCCAGCTCTGGCCACTCCCTTTAGACCAGGGGCACAGTGCTTCTAGACTCACAGACCTGCTGGCATCCTGTTAGTGGCTTGTCTGCCTGATGATGGTACTGGCATTTCATCTCAAAGCCATGCTTGCCAGTGACTGTCACTCATTAGGCCTTCAGTATCTGCCAGCCTTTCCCTTGACCCTGCACCCTACTATTTACTAATACCAGGCACTGATGCCAGGCTTGGTAACCATGAAGCCCAATTCATTCCACGTAGTTTTGTTTTAATGAACTTCCTTATTTAAAACCACTTTCATCCTTATTCCTCTGTATATACCCCATCCTACTCCAATTAAAAATACTCAAGGAGAAATACCAGTAGTTTTGATATTCCCTTGGGTTCCTTTTCATCATCAACATTCATTCTATAGAATGGAATATTTATTTTTATTTTGTAATTGAAATATAACTTACAGGCTAAGTACACAGATTTTAAGTGTCAACTCAATCAATTTTAATGGATTGATACACCTCTTTAACTATTACCCAGATCACCCTATAGAATATTTCCAGCACTTCAGATGGCTTCTTCATGCCTCCTCCCATCAGACTCCCCAGAGGTAGCCATTGTTCAGACCTCTGTCACCACAGATTAATTTTGCCTGTTTTTAGACATTATATAAAGGAATCCTACAATTTATTATCCTTGTTTCTGGCTTCTTTATCTCATCCTTATATCTGCCAGATTTATCCACATCATGTCAAACAGCAATAATTTGTTCTTTTATAATTCTGTGTAGTATTCCATTGAGTGACTACAGCATAATTTATCTATTTATCCTACTATTGATAGACATTTGGATTGTTTCCAGGACTACTATAAAGAACTCTGCCATAAACATTCTCATACCTATCTTTCAGAGAGCTTAAGAGTCATTTTTCTTGTGTATACCTCCAGGAGTATAACTGCTGGGTCACAGAGTGAATATGTTTAGCTTGAACAGTGCTTCCAAACAGTGTGTTAAAGTGGTAGTGCCCATTTACACTCCTAGCTGCAGTGTTTGAGAGCTCCAATTGTTCCACACACTTGTCTACACTTGAGCTGTCAGGCTTTTTCATTGTATCCACTCAGAAAGTTGTGTGGCAGTATCTAGTTATAGTGTTAACTTGAATTTCCCTGATATATAATTACATTGAGGAATTGCTGTGGTCTGAATATTTGTGTCCGCCCCAAGTTCATATGCTAAAATCCTAACCCCCAACATGATGGTATTAGAAGGTGGAGTTCCTGGGTGTGGTGGCTCACGTCTGTGATCCCGGGACTTTGGGAGACCGAGGCAGGTGGATCATCTGAGGTCAGTAGTTTGAGACTAGCCTGTCCAACATGGAGAAACCCCATTTCTACTAAAAATACAAAATTAGCCAGGAGTGGTGACACATGCCTGTAATCCCAGCTACTTGAGAGGCTGAGTCAGGAGAATTGCTTGAACCCAGGAAGCAGAGGTTGTGGTGAACCAAGATGGTCCCATTGTACTTCAACCTGAGCAACAAGAGCAAAACTATGTCTCAAAATAAAAAGAATATGGGGTTTTAGGGAGGTGATTAGGTCATGGGGACAGAGCCTTATGAATATAGGATCAGTGACCTTATAAAAGAGGTCTAAGAAATACCCTTCACCATTTCCACAACGTGAAGACACAGTGAAAAGATGACCATGTCTGAGGAAGCTGGCCCTCACCAGCTACCAAATCCACCAGCACCTTCATCTTGGACTTCTCAGCCTCCAGAACTGTGACAAATGTTTCTGTTGTTTATAAGTCACCTCGTTGTGGTAATTTTGTTATAACAACCAAAGAGATTTAAGACAGGGATTTTTCACGTTTATGGGCCATTAGTTAACTTCTTTTGTGAAGGGCCAATTCAAGTCTTTTATTTATTTTCAAGTATAGTTATTTATCCTTTCCATATGACTTTTAAGAGTTCTTTATACATTCTGAGTTTGAGTCCTTGGTTAGCTATTTGTATTGCAAATATCTTCTCCAAGTATGCCAAGTACGTGGATTTCCTTTTCACTATCTTAATGGTAGCTTTTGATGAATACATGTTGTTAATTTTAATAAAGTTTAATTTCTAGTTTTTTTATTTTGTGGCTGCTGATTTTCATGTCCTGTTTAAGAAATGTAAGTTAAGAAATGTAAGATCATGAAGGTGTGTATGCATGTTTACTTCTGGGAGCTTTACAATTTTACCTTTCATATTTAGCTCTATTATCTAACTTGAATTAATTTGTGTATGGTGTGAAGTAGATTTCAAAGTCCATTGTTTTCCATCTGGATATCCAACTAATACAGCACTACTTGCTGAAAAAGATCATCCTCTTTCCCTATTGAGCTGCAATAACACTTTTGCTATAAATCAGGTCTCCCTATTCTGTTTGTTAGGTCTGTTTATTTATCCTTGCACTCTTTTAATTATTGAGCATGGATATTAATAGAGCCACTAGGACCCTTAAACATGTTTTAGTGACCTGTCTTTTCTCTGAAATCTGCATGAAACCTATTTTCTGCCTTTCTAGGCATCTCTTGCTTTGGAAATAATCACTCTCACTTCTGCTGCTGCTGCTGCTGCTGCTGCTCTCTCTCTCTCTTCTCTCTACCTGATACAGATGATTCATTTCCCATGTTCTAACAATGAGAAACCTTTCTTAATACAGGAAGGAAGTGTGCGTTTTGCAGGGCTGGGCACATCTCAGGGAGATTTACAATTACCCAGAGCTCAGGAAAGAGATTAAGTTTAGAGATATGGTCCATACATGGTAGTAGACATCATGGGCATAGATGAGATCAATAGGGAGAATGGAGAGAAGAGATGAAGAAATGGAATCTTGGGACTACCAATTTTTAACATCCAAAGAGTGAAATTGTTGCTTATAAGGGAGAATGAAAATATGGCACCATGAAAGAAGGAAGATAAAGAGAGGTTGATATCACAGAAGCCAGGAACAAAAGAGTCAATGTCATCCATCACAACTCAGAGGTAAAGTAAGATGAAGATTAAAGAGTCCATTGGGTTTGACATCTGGAGGTAACTGAAAAAAATGTTTTCATGTCAGGACAGGGATAAAAGACAGGTGGCAATTGGTCCATAAGTAAACGGAAAATAAGGAGGTTCAGATTCCTCTTATTTTATTTTTCTTGAGAAAGGGCTTCGCTCTGTTGCCCAGGCTGGAGTGCAGTGGCATAATCTCAGCTCACTGCAACCTCTACCTCCCAGGTTCAAGTGATCTTCCTACTTCAGCCTCCCCAGTAGCTGGGACTATAGGTGCATGCCAGGATGCCTGGCTAATTTTTTTTTTTTTTTTGGTGGAGATGGTTTCACTATGTTGTCCAGGCTGGTCTTGAACTCCTAGGCTCAAGCAATTCACCCACTTCAGCCTCCCTAAGTGCTTGGGATTACAGGTATGAGCCACTGCACCTGGCCTAGATTCCTCTTTCTAGAAACTTGAATGAGAACAGAAGATAGGCAAAAGGAGAAAGTAAGATTAAAGGAGCACTTGTTGTCATGCTGGTTTTGTTTACATTGTTGCTGTTGTTGTTTATCCTACAGCTTAGGTTCCAAACCTTATTTTGGAACAATAAGAATAAATGTTCTTCTTTCCTTTCTTTCTCCTTTCTCTTTCTCCCCTCCCTCTTCAACCATCTGTATCCTGGCAACTCATTCCCTCTACCATCAACCCCTCTAAGAGGTGGATCAGGTTCATTTCTTGAGAGTGACAATTCAAAAAGAAGTTACTTTTGCCTTTATGCCTTCCCTATTTTGCCCCCTTCCTACCTTGGCCCTGGCCTCAATCCTATCCCCTCCCCCTTACTCAGCCTGGCTGACCTGAGGTCCTGTCATCTCAGGTGATCACAGTGCAGAGGTATAGAGGGACATTTTTTCAACCTATGTAGAATCTTCTGTTCTCTTCAGGTTTCTTCTCTGTACTCAGTGTAGAAGACCTCTGGAGTTGGGGTGGGCACTGAGTGCTAAAGGGCAGTACAGATGCTAGGAGCTACTTCTGGTGACTGCACAGGGGAACAAGAACCCAAGCATTGAGCCCAGCCTCACTGGAGAAATGAGGATCAAACTCCAAATCTGGAGGGCCAAGAGCCTGAGAAAAATAAGCCTTTGATAGTGAGCCCAGAGTTCAAAACTAAAAAAAGAATTTAATATAGGTTAAAATGGTTTGAGAACAGGGGAGGAAGATCCCAAGGAATGGCTGGAATACAAGAGTAGTTCATAGGCTGCTTTCCAGGCCAAGGGGAGACCAAGGTGAGGCAGTGAAGCTGTGCTCAGGGCCAGAGAAGGTAGTCATTGGGGCTTTTATCATACGGCCACTCACTGAACAATTGGATACCCCAGAATCCATATTGACCTCAGCAACACTGAAAAATTTTATTGATATTTTACTGAATACTGAAATATTTCAATTTAATTATATTAATTTCTCCAAGATCACTACATTTTTAATGTGTTTTTATTATGCCTTGGGGTCATTTCCCCTATAAGAACTATTCTAATTTTATAATTAAAAAGGGAATTAACATTCTGAATTTAAAATATGGATTTATCAAAGTTAACTTTTCTGGATCAAAATTATACTATAAAAAGGCAGGCATTTAGAGACTTAGAGTGTGGACTACGTATGTTACATAGGAATTTTTTCCTTTCACCTGACTTAAACATAACTAGCTTTAACTGACCAGTGCTGGGAAATGTCTCAGCCTGTGGATTCCTGGTCAGGATTCCAATGTCCCTCGTGGCAAACGTGAGCAGGTTGCCTCGGATCTGGCTGCATAGCACACGCAGGTGAAGTGGCTGCCTTTCCTGGCAGTCAGGAGGCGAAAGCTGTCGCTGGATTCTGCTACCTCAGCCCCACGCTGACAAACAACACACTAATAGGCAAAGAACTAGACGATTCTATCTAGGAACCCAGCACGTCTCCTGGCAGAGTGGCAGGAAGGTTCAGTTTCCAAATAACAAAGTTTTGTCAGAGCCAGAAGCCCAACATCCCCCTGCCTAGATGGACGCTCATGGTTTTCTAGCTCCTCTCATCAAGTCAGCCTTTCCCTCTAGGAGCAGACTGTATGCCACGTGTGAGCTGGGCTGGATTTGGCAGTTCTAGAAGAAACCCCTGTTGCGATCCAGTTCCACTGCCAAAGACTGGGTCTTGTATGGAGTTTCCACTAAGTGCTGGGTGCTGTGCTAGCCATGGTGGAAGACACTGGATTCTCACTTTAGAGTCAAAGAAACTGAACTGGTACTCCAAAAGATGACGTGACTTTCCCCAAACAAACCACACCACCGGGGAAGCAGAATCAGATTCGAACCCAGATTTGTCCAGCTTCAAATTCCACACGCTTTCCACTCCACCAAGCAGCTTCCTTTCCAGAAGCTACAGGGCTTCTGCATGAGTGGAGACTGCATGCTGTCACTTCCCTGTCAGGAGCAGAGGTCTTCTGCAGACCCTTGTCCTGGTATCTTGGTTCCACATTTGTAACACATGAGCTAAGGCTTCTTGCATCCAGCACAATGGGGGAAAAAAGGATCCAGAACAACTGCCTCCTCCTGAGAATCAGAGCTCAGTCTCTAACACCGCCGAGCCCCCAGGCTCTGCACGCTGCCCAGTGAGTCTGAAAGAACATCGTTGAAAACTCTGCCTTGCCACTCATACAAATCACTTTTACATGAACTTGTGGTCATTTGCCTTCCTCATTCATCTTGAATGTGTTCAAAGAGCCACAAACATCTCAACGCTTATGAAAATGAGATTATCCAGATGCCTTTGCAGACCTTACAAATGGCCAGTGCTGTGCAGCATAAATGTGAAGAAAATCTCCTCTCCCACTTGGGACTGAATGGTTGCAAATGGAGCCAGGAAAAAATGGCCAAATGCACACTAATTCCTGCAAAGATGGCTTTATCTCTGTGGTTAAAATTTTTATTTTTAAAAATCTTCGATATCAGACATTGAATTTTTTCAATGATGCTCAAAGACTGATGTTTGGTGCTTAATATACAGTAATTAATTTGGAGAAAAAAAAAACAAGGGAGTAGAGTGAACTATAGAAAAGATGAGGAGTGAGGATGATTAGTTTTGTGTTCTTTCAGGATCAGTGAAGAGAAGCAGCTTGTTCTCGTACACTTAAGGCAGGAGTTGGGAGAGATGAGGTGAGAAGGAGAATAGGAAGGCAGATGGACACAAAGAGCTTCATGAAAGAGATGAAACTCCAGCTTATCTCCAAGATTATGGACAGATGCTTTGGTGGAGTTGGAGGAAGGCAGCAGTTGGAAATGCCTTGACCAAGAACACAGGGTCAGGAATGGGGAGGGCACATGGGGAACTGACTCATAGATCATTTCAACAGGAGTTGGAGGCTGAAAAACAGTCATGGTGGGAAAGGAGGCAGGGACCCTGGCGGTCCTTGAATACCAGGCTGAGAAAGCCTGGACTTTCATCTTTGAAGTGAAAGGAAGCATCAGAATTATTATTATCATTATTTGAGATGGAGTCTCGCTCTGTCACCCAAGCTGGAGTGCAGGAGCGTAATCTCAGCTCACTGCAACCTCCGCTTCCCAGGTTCAAGCAATTCTCCTGCCTCAGCCTCCTAAGTAGCTGGGATTTCAGGCATGTGCCACCACATCTGGCTAATTTTTGTATTTTTAGTAAAGACAGGGTGTCACCATGTTGGTCACGCTGGTCTCAAACTCCTGACCTTGTGATCCACCCCTCTTGGCCTCCCAAAGTGCTGGGATTACAGGCATTAGCCACCGCAACCAGCCGCATCAGAATTATTTAAGCAAAGGTGTGACACAATGAAAGTAGAGAAAAATAGAAGATTATCTGTGTGGTAAAAAAGAGGGATAAATTGGAAGACAAATTATTAGTGTATTCAGCTATTGCATTTTGTCTTCTTTCATAAAAGAGTTGAGGCTTCCAATCTGCTGCTCTGGTCCAGGGGTTAGCAGATGAATGGAAGCCCTCCATCCCTTCTGTGCCCAGATGTTTTCTGCCTGTGGTTGGAGGAATGACAGAGCCAATGAAAGCCTGGAGCCAGCCAGGGCCTCGCATCTTTCCTGCCCATGGTTGATTCATCTCCACTCTCCTCTGGCCAACCTACAAGACCTGCTGAAGCTGCTTCCCATCCAGCCCACACTCTGCCCTCCTATCTCTGCTCCTGGCTGCCTGCCGCTGCCTCTGATTCCTGAATACAGTCACATCACTTCAAGTATTGCTCCTGTGCCCTTGAGTCTCCCGCAGGTCTGGTTTTGGCGTGCCTGCCCTCAATCTGCCGCAGTATAAACCAGCATCCCAGCAGCAGCCATTTCCACCACAGGCCCCACAGCCTAGCAGGAGGCAGGGCCTCTCCAGGGCAGCTGTGGGAATTCGGAGCTGCTTGGGAAGGACCTGCAGAGTGCCGTGTGAGGGAGAGCATGTGTCCCAAATGGGAAAGACAGGGAAGTTGTTGGTCTTGAGAATCCTCCTGGCTCTTCAGGGACAGCCTCTCCCCCTTCAGATGATGTTACCTGGACTAGGTGCAAATCTTAGGCCACATGCTCACGTGGGCAAGACATTTGGTCTCATCATCTCCTTTATTTTCATAAAATAGAACATCATTACTAATTTAAGCCCCTAGATCCCGGGGGGATAGAAACAATCCTAGTTAATGTGGATCTCTTCCAACCTTACCCCAGCAAGGTTGTGAAGTTTTCTTACACAATGCTAGGGTAACAGAAAGAGAGTGGGAGAAATATTCCTGTATTCCTGCTGGCACCTGCTAAGGTGTCCTCATGCCCATCTGGCCTTTGGTCATTTGTCCATTCAGGTTGCTTCAGGTCAGCCCCGATTCCTGACCATAAGGCCTCTTCAGGTCCATCTATCTCTCAGCTACTGACATAGCTCTCTCCATACTAGACCATGTGAGGCTGAGACACTCATAAAGCTAGACCCCCCAAGTTCCATCATATACCTGGAACCATTTCCTCTCTGGGATTCAGTTGCCTCAGTAGGGTTCTTCCCAGGCGTGGGTACAAGATTCCTCTCCCTTGGACTCCCAAACATATTTTTCCCTCTTTGGCCCACAGCTTTCTCAGGAGGTGTGCCCACTGATCCCTTGGGAAGCAGACACTGAAATGGAGTGAGGAGTGTAAGAGGTTTAGTGATGGGGAGGAAGGACATGTGTAAAGGTAAAGACGAGATAAAAGGGAGCGGAAGGAGGATCGGGCAGGGAAGCTTCAGTCTGCCAGGAAGAGCTAACGACATCTCCACCAACACAGTAAGGAGGACCAGAGCAAAGACCACTCACTGCGTTGGGCACAATGGCCAGATCCTAGTGTCCCACCCTTGCTCTATCATCCTTGGCTGGAACTTCCTAGGGAAGGTGTAGGCTTGTCCCAAATGCTGCAGTGAATCCTGGAGGTACTGCATCTACAGGCTGTGAACCAGCTGCACTCCTCTCAGCCGAATGACAGGTTCTTTCCAGAAAGGAGAAGCCAGCAGCGCATCTTCATGGCTTCACAGGAGCCTCTCACACCTGCACACTCCACTTTCTCTCCAGCCCCCAACCCAGCCCAGGATGAGGAATCTTAGCCTGCCCTTGGTGGTGGAGGGTGCTTGCTATAAATCACTTCGTAGCTCCTAGAACTCTTTCTGGGCCCCCCAAGGACTATGCCTTTGAAATCCAGAAGCCAAAAGTGGATCTTGTTTTCTCTACATTATGAAACCTCTCCCATTAAGAAATAAACTCAGAATAGCCTAGGTTTACTGGAGAAAGGCCATGGGAAAGGGGACACAGTAAGACTAGAGAACAGACATTAATTTTTGAAATATTATGCTACCATATGTTTTCAGTTAGTGAATCATTGTGTCTTTACAACAGAAATTCACTTTTTATTCTTCCAAATGCCTCCCTCCCCTTCAACAAGATAAGAGCTCTTCCTCTATTTCAGCCCCTGGTTAGGCAAACCACATTCTGGCCATGGAGGTAACACAGCCTCTAGGATCTGCAAGGACTATCAGGCAAGCTGAAATACACCTTGGCCTCTCTCCAACCACCATGCTGGGGCCTTTCCCAGGAACCTTTCTATTCCCCCAGCACTAGCTGCTTCCTCAAGTGACTGATGAAGAATAAATCAAAAAGGTTTACATTGCACTTATACATGGAAGTCACTGTTCTCAGCTCTATAGTAACTCACTTAAGCTCCACAGAAATCTTATGACACAGATGCTACTATTATTCCTATTTAACAGACAAAGAGAATGAAGCACAATGAGGTCAAGTAACTTCCTCGAAGCCACACAGTCACAAACAGGCAGGACTAAGATTCAAACCAAGCCAGTCTTCCTGGCTCCAGAGCCGGAATGCCAAATTTGTACAGTCAGTGCATTGCTATCAGGAGCTTAACTTAAAAGGGAGCAGTAACTTGGGGTGAAAGGAGCTGATCCAGACACACAGATGCCAGACAGGCAGAAGATAGCAGCACAGAGCCACAGCTCTCTGGAACCTGGGAGAAACAATTCCCTCAACTTACAAGTAGAGAAATAGGGGCCTAGAGAGACCAAGTAATGAAGCTGGCGGTGAGTAAAGGCTGGAAGCAAACCCATCTTTTCTGACTTTAATGCTAACAACCTGTCATCATCACCAGGGGAAGAAATTGCTCATGGCTTGTGCCCCAGAGTGGAGGGCCAGCCTCATCCTTGTTGGCATTTGTCAAAGTCATATTTGTGATGCTTGAAGTAGCAGAGAGAGGCATTTAACTGATCACACAGAACAGTAAAGAAGCAGCATCACTATGAATAAGGCAGTCTCACATCTTCCAAGGAAAAACCTAAGCCCCTACTCACTGTTTATGATGAGAAGTCATCTATAAAATCTATGTAGCACATCCTACAGTTGAGGATGTTACCTTTTGAGAAAGTGATTTATTCCTTCGACAAATATTTGAGTAACTACTACATGCAAGGTACTAGAAAAACTTCCAGGGATGAAAACCACAGGGTGTCATTCAAGGGGCTTGCAGTCCTAAACAGGGAGTTATTACAATAAAGTAGAAACAGATGTTATCTCTGCTCTCACCTAATGATCATAGTAACTAACATTTGCAAATTTACAGAGCACTCACACATTTACACCTGGAACACATTCCATTCCTCACCTCCCTCTCCAGCAGAAAACTCCTGTTCACCCTGCAAAACACGTTCGGATGTCAACTCCTTTGTGTTGCCTGCTTTGACTGCCTACTTTGTCCCCACAAGGGATTCCTTTTTTCCTTCCTATCTCCTGTCTTTACTCCCATCCTCCTTTCCCTCATTCTTCTTTCCTTCCCTATTTTCCTAATAACAGTGAATTTTTAGCAGTTTCCATGAGCTAAGCATTAGTGTTAACACTTTACAGGTATTAATGTATTTAGTCCTCACCACAGCCCTGTGGGAAGAATAAAGACACTCCACCATACTGTGGTACATGTGTCCAAGAAATTTAAATTTACACAACATTTTCCGACTAGACAGCACTGTCACCAAAGTCTGCATGTGAGGATGGAAAGCTGTCTGCTGGATGCGTGTGCTCTCACAAGACTGAGAGGGCCCTAACAGTCACATATGGGCGGATTCGACCTGCCATGGACTCACCCAGCCCTAAACCCCATGCCAGGCAGTGGCCGTTGCCTGGGCTCCCCTCTCCTCCCCACCGGCATTTCTGCCCACTCTTGGGGACCCCTCTGCCAAATAAACCACTTAGCAGTCCTCCTCTTGCACCCCCCTAGGCCCCTCAGATGACCCAGCTAAGACTGGCTCTGAATGGAGACTCACCCTCTGCTATCCTTCCTGCAGGTCCAAGCTGTCTGCAGCTTTGTTCATCCATAGAGTGATTCCCCACCACTCTCCTCCACTACTCAGCACAGCTGAGCTCAGCCCAGCTGCAGAGAATAGAGGCACAAGCCCAAGTAGAAAAGGCCCAGGGTGAGGGCTCACAGAGACTTCAGAGGCTGCCCAGCCAAGCACACCTGGATTTGAAACCAACCACCTGGGCTCAAACCCCAGTTCCAACCCCTACATGTGCCTTGGGCAAGTGACTGAACATCTTTAAGCCTCATTCTCCTCTCCAGAACATGGGTTTGCAATAATAGCTCTTACCTCACAAGGCTCTTGAGGAAAAGTGAGATACTATAACTGCTTTGTAAACCAGGAAGTGCCATTGTATACATATTTAAGATACTCACATAGCTATTATTGTGACATGTAATAGTATATATTGAGGTGTTAGAGCTTAAAGGTTAAATTGTAAATTCTAGAGCCAAGATGGCCAGGGTTCAAATCCTAGCTTAGCCACTTACTAGCTATGTGACCTTGGGCAAGTTAATTAACCTTTCTGAGCTTCAATTTAGTTTCCTCTTCTGTAGTGTTTCAAGAAGACTAAATAGGTTTATCCATTTAAAGCAATTAAACAGTGCCAAGCACAGAGTCAGCATTCATACATGCCAGCTATGACTAATGTAGGATTCAAAAAGATTAGTGTGTTATGATTATAGTAACTAATATTTGAGAATTTACAGAGCATTTACACATTTGTTTTCTGAAAGCACAAAGCAAGCAATCACTTCTCACCCAGGGAAATTAATGGAGGAGGTGACACTTAGGCTGGGCAAAAAGAAGAATAAGATTTGGACTGGTGGGATGGAAGGCAGAGCCAAGGGTGAGCGGGCAGTGAAGGCAAGGATGAGTCCTGTCCCCAGGATGTATCCCGGGAACCTCCAGCTGCTAGGTTAGGTTTCAGAAAAGGTTCTTCATCTTTATTGTGGAATAGAATAACCTGGGAACTTTAAAAAAATGTGGGCACCCAGGCTCCATTCTGAGAGATTCTAAATCAATGGGTCTTAGATGGAACGTGGGCATTAATAATTTTTAAGTTTCTCAGTGTGGCCGGGTTTGAAGACCTCCATGCTACAGCAGCAGGTCTCAAACTCTGGCTGCATCAGAATTGCCTGGAAAGCTTATTAAAACACAGATCTTTGGGCCCCATCCCGAGTTTCTGACTCAGTAGTTCTGGAGTGAGGACCAAGAATGTAGCTGTTCAACAAGTTTCCAGGTATTTTAGTCCATTTTCAGGCTCCTATAAAGAACTACCTGAGACTGGGTAATTTATGAAGAAAAGAATTTGAATTTACTCACCGTTTCACAGGCTTAACAAGAAGCATGGCTGGGAGGCCTCAGGAAACTTACAATCAAGGCAGAAGGCAAAGGGGAAGCAGGCACCTTCTTCACAACGAGAGTAGGGGAGAGAGAAAGCAAAAGGAGAAGCATTACCCTTTTAAACAATCAGGTCTCACAAGAATTCCATCACAAGACAGCACTAGGAGGGTCACACTAAACCATTAGAAACCATCCCTATGATCCAATCACCTCCCACCAGGCCCCTCCTTCAACACATGGGGATTATATTTCAACATGAGATTCGGGCAGGGACACAGAGCAGAACTATATCACCAGGTGATGCTGGTGATGCTGGCTGGGTTTCACACTTTGAGAACCCTGGAACTAGGGAACAGGATGCATGAAGAACAGACTGAGATGAGGCTTATTCCATTGGCTCCTGGGTGTCTGTCACGTCAGCCTATGAAGTTTTAGGCTTTACTCTGTCGGTACTGCGATGTTGAAGGGATGCCCGGAGCTGCGTATTAGGAAAATAAACCTTGCAGCTAGATGATTGAGGGATAGGGAGGGAGGAGAATGAAGCCCAAGAATCCAGTTGGAAGGCTTGTAAGAGCCAATAGCCTAGACTCAGGAAAGTGCAGCCTGAAGCAAAGCAGCTGCACTGAGAGTGGAGAAGCAGAGGTGAGGAAGAGGAAGTAAATGCTGGCAGAATTTCCAAGGTCAAATTCAGAAGACAGAGTGGCAGTGAGCAGTGAAGGAACAGGACAGGGAAGAACTCTATGGTGCCCAGGTCTCAGGTCTGAAAAACAAGCATGGAGTCAGGAGCAGGCCCATGGTGAGCGGTGACAGTGTGGTTTCCGATGCCTGCATTTGAGGACAGAGATGGCCCAGAGGTTGTTCAAACCCAGCGTTTAGTCTGGAATTCAAGGCACTGTTGCAAGGAGGGAATCATGAAAGCAATGGTGGGAATGAAGATATTAGGTCCAAGGACAGATCCTAGGGCCACCCAGCCCAGCCACCAGGGAGAAAAGGGACAAAATAAAAGCCAAGAGCCAAAGGAAAAGGAGATTAAAGGGAACAAACTATAAAATGGTACAAGGCATGACACTGATAACTGGAAAAAAATTAAAAATGAAAAAAAAACCAATGTAGTGAAAGTAAACTGTCAGGGAGAAAGGGCTGGTTCCAGTGTCAGAGCCCGCCTGTGCTAACTGAGGGGACAGCCTGTGACACTGCACTGAGAGCCGGATGTGGGGCCCTTGGTTTCCCACTTTGCCTGTGAGCCAACAGTAGGGCCAATGCAAACCCTGCCCTCACTCTCCAGCAGCCTGTCTGCCATCCCGTAAGACTCAGAGTGTGTTGAGAGCAAGGCCCCCGGGCCTCGCGTTAATGGTTTTTGTCATCACCAAGCTCAGTCACCAGCAGCTGCTCATCTCACCAAACGCCTGCGCGCTGAGGAACACATTTTCCATAAAACCCCAGTTAGGGTAGAGAATAGCCAAAAACAGACTGCATGTGGTTTAAAGCTTGCCTGTGGTCATAGGTCTCACACAACCCTCTGAAAGGAGACAAGGAAACACACAAAAGAATGCTGGAGGGACTGTATTCTCCCCGCCATCTGCAGCTCGCTCAGGCCCAAATCACTCAGGCAGGAGCTGCAGGACAATGAGCAGTGGGTGTCGGAGCATGAAAAGTGGGCTTTGATGAGGGCCAGGGAACCATACAAATAACATCAGAAGTCTCACAAACAACCACAGGCCACTAAGATTAGTTGAAACTGCAAGGACAGCCAAGAAAGACCCATGGAATTCTCCATCCCTTCCACCCTGAAACACAAATGGAGACTTCGCCTACTCTCTGAATAAGGTCAGGCCACTTCTTCCACTTGATGGGTGGGATATTGTTTCGTCAGAAGCTTTGTTCTCCTCATGGGGCTCTATTTGCCACCCCTGACTTCTTAATGAGGGAAGTGACTCCAGAGGGGTAAGGGGCTGAGGAGTTTTAGGCAGCACTTACATGTCCTGCAAGGTGTTATGATGCAAGCCCCCACCTCAAATAGCCCCTGAGAGGTTGAGATGAAAAAACACCACATGGAAAAACTAAATGATGGGCCCAGGAGCTGCAATAGGTACTTTGGTAGTAGGTAGCTGTCTATATAGCCCACCCAGCTGCAGTGAGTTCAAGGGAAGACTCTGAGCTGGAAGAGGAAAGGGGAGGCCAGGCCAAAGAACACAGCATCTCTCCTTTGTACATCTTTAGCATCCTTTCCCCTTTTTCTGGTAACAGCACCCTAACCTCCACTCATGTGATCTGGAGTGAAGCTGCCCTTCACTCCAGCTGGCAGTTGACCCAGGAATATCCAGACTATTTCATACCTCTTGCTACAGTGATTGGTGCTGAGTTGGACATAGAACGCATCCCCAACCAGTGGGCATCAGATACTGATTCTTGTAGGAATTAGAGGGGAAACTCTTTTTCTGCTGGGATTAAGCGCAGAGAGAGAGCCCAGAGCTGCTAGCGAGCTCATCTGAGAGGAAAAACAGAGTGAAAAAAGGTAGAGACATGCATTCCTAATTGGGAGGAAAACCAGCAAATCTACCCACGCTTAAAATAAACTCCACTTGTAAACTTCTTAGTTACATGAGCCAGGAAATTCCCCTTGGTTAATGAAGGTTGATAGCATTTCAGATACTTGCACACAAAAAAATTCTGACCTTTACACCAAGAAAAAGTATAAGCCCAGGCTTAAAAGCTCAAGCATTCCTCAACTCAAACTAAAGCACCCCTGAGTCATTGTGAGAGTAAAATGCAATGGCCTTTGTATATGCCCAGTGCAATCTCTGCCACACTCAAGAAATTCTGGACACCAACCCTGTCCTCTGGATACTCACAGTCCCACAGGGTAGGCACACAAATTGCTACCAAATAAACTGGGGCATCATGTGATAGGAGCACTAATAGAGATGTGAACAGAGTACCGGGAGCATGGAGGAAAGGAGGGAGCATGTCTTGGCTGAGTGCAGAGAACGCCTGCTTAATTAAATTGAATTGAATGGCACTTTGCCTGTCTATACCCATGAAATCATGACGTGTTTAAAGCCCCCGTCAGCTGGCAAGGTAGGAGAGGAGTGAGTGGAGAGCACCATTTACTGAATACCCATTATGCAGCATGTACTGTGTGCTAGATTTTTGTGTCCAATCCTCACGGCAACTAATGAAGCAACTATGAGCATTATTATTGTATACAAGAGAAAGTCGGGGATCAGAAGGGTTCAGATTCCCCAAACAGAAAAATCCAGGGGAAGGCCTACCTTCAGGGATGCTTTATCCAGGGACTCACCCAATGTTGTGAGACCCTGGTTTCTTTCTGTCACTCTCTTCTGCCTTCCACAGTGGCTTCAGGACCCTCATCATAGGGGTTCATAAAATGGACCCTAAAGCTTCAGGCTTCCTTCATCCTTTCTGCCTGAAATAACTAGCAATAGCATATCCCTACCCCATGGTCCCAAAAGGTACACTCCTGTACCTTATTGTCTCTGATTGAATCACATGCTCATCCCTAAATCAATAGCTGTGGCCAGAGAATATGATGCTTTCAGTGCCCAGGATAAGTCAAAACTTGATTTTTGGAGCTGAGACTCCCTCAAGTGCATACGGATAGAGGGGAGTTGATATTGCTCCTCAGAAGGACATTGGGTAAATGGATACTGGATGATACCTACAGTGAGGTTTAAGACAAGTCTTTCCTTCCTTTCTTCTTCAACATACTTTACAAATGATTCATGCAAATAGGTAGCTCTGGAAATGGTTGGAAACTCACAATTTTAAGTATTAAAGTAGCAGGTTACACTGGCTTTGGGTTCTCTAACAGTCCTGAAAAAGAATATGAATGTAGTATATAAAACACAGGGCTATAACAACATCTCTATTTAATGCCAGTCTCCTAACCTTTTATTTAGCATAACTGTCCATCAACCTTAAAATTTACACATACAGCGGAGCCTAGGGCAGCGGTCCTCAACCTAGCTGTACATCAGAACCACTGGTGGGGCTTATATAAACACACAAACACCAGACCCAGCTTCTGAAGATCCAGAGTCAATACATCTTTTCTAAGAACTCCTGGCCTACAGTTTGCTAACACTGGCAGGAGCATCAAGGTTCACATGTTATTTGCTAAATCTGCAAATGACTGATTCTTTCCCATTTATTCTAGACAAAGGCTGAGAAGCAAAGGATATTGAAAAGATATTGACAAATGAAGCCACCACATTTGGTCAGAGTAGTCACTATTTGGTAGAGTTTGGGGCTGCCTGTGTCAAGCTTCACTCCTTTTCCCATCCTGAAATTCTCTCTGTATGTTCTTCTATAAACATGATCTTTGATCTTAGCATCTATACAAAAAGCTTCCACTCACCAATCCCTAACCATTTAGTATGAAAACAAATAAAACTAGATGCTCCTGGCATACCCGACCCTGCCTTGTTTACCTGAGGAAACCAGTCCAAAAACAAAATTGCTGTTGAAGGACTGGTCACCAACAGTAACGAGATCACCAAGTCTGTGGCCATTGTGTATATTTTGGAAAATACTTTTTCCTGACTGATTTTATTTAATTTATAGCAACCTCACGGAGTGAAGATAATGGGGAAATTATCCCCTCATTATGTTTCTTCAGACTTTAAGATCAGAAAATAATTTCTTTCTCCTCCTGGGCTGTCATGTACCTCTTCATTAGACGGTGAATATCAGATCTCCCGGGTATTTCCATTTATACCTTGGCTTAATTTCCAAGTATCCAAGACTAATTGAACACTTAGCTTTTATAACCAAATTGGCTAGGGTTTGGGTATTATTCCTCCCCATCCTCAGTGTAATATCTGATCTTTTGTCTCAATAGTCTTATTTTGTATGTACTCTTTGTTACAACCTATAAAAGTCTTCTTTGGAAATAAATAATGTAAACATTATCGATAAATACAGGTCTGTGTTGTTTATTTTTCATTTATTAAGCAGCCAGAGAAAACTTCTCCTTTAACTTGGTTCCAGACCTTTCCCGGTGCCTTGGCTAATTGTTCATACCATGTGAGCTCTCAGCCCTGTATGGAGCCCAGCAAAGCTTTCATTGACTTCCTTTCCCCTTTTTTCTGCAACTCCGATTTTCCTTTCTCCCTTTTCCAACTTGGGAGGTAAACTTTGCTCCAGAGGAAAACCCTGACCAAACACCTAATTTCCCTCTGCATCCTAAAGAGCCTCAGATCAAACAGAACAATTAACTCAGCAAACAATACCATTAGTCAAGCTCCCTCTGTAGCCACCAGCCTGAAACTGAACAAATGCCGAACAAACACCTCTTGGAGCATATGGCGGTGGGGAATTGCAGGCAGAGATTTTATGGGCCTCTCAGCGGGCCTGCTCCAGCTCTTTGGGAACCAGACTATTTAGCATATGTCACTGTTCCCAGCTGCCTTAGGGCCTTGGCTGGGGACTACAGCCTTGTGTATACAAGTGACAGTGTTCAAAGTCAGGTATGGCTGGGAACGGCTTCCACAGCACTGCAAACCCAGAAGGTGCCCGGGTCACGACTCAGGCTCTTCAGGCCTGATCAACAGAACCCAAAAGAGGAACACACGCACAAGGGTAAGCTTCCCCTAGTTATCCGAAAGCCTGACACATCACTCACTTTTCAGTCTGGGAAACTTCTTGGTTACTTAGGCCGAAATGGAAATTCATTGAAAATCTCAATGTACCATAAGAAAAGTAGTCTTTACAGAAATCAGAGACTAAAATGACCTATTAAGGTATCTCGTCCACCCCCTATCAGCACGAGATTGGTCCCTGAAGAGTTTCAATAGTTCATTTTTAAATAACTCCAACAATGCATTTCCCACCACAGAACTCCCCAGGAGAGACTGTTCTAATAGATTTCATTCTTAGGAAGTATACCCAAGATCCATCCTCATTTCTCCATTTCATAAGCTGCTCCTTGCACCATCCAAAATGATTCCAATAGCTGTTGCTGCATTCTCTCTGTGAGGCACTTGGCTGTAGCAGCCTTGTCATCATGTAGTTTGTAATTCTTCCTTATTTTGGAGAGGGGCTGACTGATAGATTTGAAATTTGCTAGGTACCTGTATGATTAAAATATACACAGTCTCATAAAGCTGTGCCCTGTGGTAAAACAATCAGAAATCAAAAGGTTAAACTGAAGCAGGCAGGAGGTAAATTAAAGCAGACAGAGGTGCAAAACATGGGATCTGACCAGCCTGGGTTCAAATCCTGGTTCTGCTACCTGCTTAAGGGTGTGTCCTTGATAGAGCTCTCTGGGCTTCTGTTTCCTTGTGTATAAAATGGGAAAAATATTGCCTATCTCAGAACATTGTTGAGAAGATTAGGTAAAAGATCAAGTATCTGGCATAGAGTAACAATCATTAAGTAGTATCATCTTTTTTTAATTATAAAAGTGGCTTGGATGCTAAAATTATGTACTGAGAGCAGAAAGTTAGGGTAACTCATTCACACCCGGAGTAGAAAGCCACAAACAAAATGAATGACCTCATTCATTCCTTTTTCCTGAACCAGCTGCATACATTTGCGGCACTAGGCTGGACCTCTCAGGAAGAATTAGTTAGGGAGAAAAGATGTTCTCATATTAAGAGTTAAAAAACATGGCCAGGTGTGGTGGCTCACACCTGTAAATCCCAACACTTAGGGAGGCTGAGGCAAGAGGATCACTTGAGGCCAGGAGTTCAAGACCAGCCTAGGCTAAATAGCAAGACTCTGTCTCTACAAAAAATATTTTAAATTAAGCAGTCATTGTGGCAGCTACTCAGGCATAGTCCCACTTACTCAGGAGGCTGAGGCAGGAGAGTGACTTGAGCCCATGAATTTGAGACTGCAGTGAGCTGTGATTGTACTACCATACTTCAACCTGGATGACAGAGTGAAATCCTGTCTCAAAAAACTAAAAAAAGAGTTAAACAACATGATAATGAGATAGTAAGGTAGAGTCAGCTAAATGCCAGATAAGTGGAAAAAGGAAGGATGCAGGTCACGAACTGAGCCCAGAGAAACTTCATCTGGACTTGGCAGGGAAAATCCAATGGCCTCCAAGCCAGAGGTCTACTCAGAGCCCTTAGTGCTCACTTCTAGGGACAGTCTCTAGCACAGTATTGGGATATTTAGTCTATAGGAAAATATCAAAATGGTATTAGATTGTTTATTTAATCAAATGACCAGCCCAACTAACCTCAACTAACCCTGTGTATTTGTTTAGGGTTCTTCAGGTTGTAAGTGATTTAAAAAAAAAAAAAAAAAAAAAAAAAAAAAAAAAAAAAAAAA
>CAUYLG010062139.1:0-17563 GCA_963573385.1 Cacajao melanocephalus
ACAAGAGCTCCTGAAGGAAGCACTAAACATGGAAAGGAACAACCAGTACCAGCCACTGCGAAAACATACCAAATTGTAAAGACCATTGACACAATAAAGAAACTGCATCAACTAACAGGCAAAACAACCAGCTAGCCTCAAAATGGCAGGATCAAATTCACACATAACAATAATAACGTTAAATGAAAATGGGCTAAATGCTCCAATTAAAAGACACAGACTGGCAAACTGGATAAAGGGTCAAGACCCATCAGTGTGTGTGCTGTATCCAGGAGACCCATCTCAGGTGCAAAGACACACAAAGGCTCAAAATAAAGGGATAGAGGAAGATTTAACAAGCAAATGGAGAGAAAAAAAAAAAGCAGGCATTGCAATCCTAGTGTCTGATAAAACGAACTTTAAATCAACAAAGATCAAAAGAGACAAAGAAGGGCATTACATAATGGTAAAAGGATCAATGCAACAAGAAGAGCTAACGATCCTAAATATATACACACCCAATACAGGAGCACCCAGATACATAAACCAAGTTCTTAAAGACCTACAAAGAGACTTAGACTCCCACACAATAATAGTGGGAGACTTTAACACCCCACTGTCAATATTAGACAGACCAATGAGACAGAAAATTAACAAGGATATCCAGAACTTGAACTCAGATCTGGACCAAGCAGACCTAACAGACATCTACAGAACTATCCAACCGAATCCACAGAATATACACTCTTTTCAGTACCACATTGCACTTACTCTAAAATTAACTACATAATTGGAAGTAAATTACTCCTCAGCAAATGCAAAAGAACAGAAATTATACAGTCTCTCAGACCACAGTGCAATCAAATTAGAACTCAGGATTAAGAAACTCACCCAAAACTGTACAATTACATGGAAACTGAACAACCTGCTCCTAAATGACTACTGGATAAATAACGAAAATGAAGGCAAAAATAAAGATGTTCTTCAAAACAAATGAGAAAGAAGACACAAAGTACCAGAATCTCTGGGACAAATTCAAATCAGTGTCTAGAGGAAAATTTATAGCACTAAATGCCCATATGAGAAGGGAGGAAAGACCTAAAATCAACATCCTAACATCACAATTAAAAGAACACTCTAACATCACAATTAAATGAGGAGCAAGATCAAACAAATTCAAAAGTTAGCAGAAGACAAGAAATAACTAAGATCAGAGCAGAACTAAAGGAGACAGAGAAACAAAAAACCCTTCAAAAAAAATCAATAAATCCAAGAGCTGTTTTTTTGAAAAGATCAAGAAAACAGACCACTACTTAGACTAATAAAAAAGAAAAGAGAGAAGAATGAAATAGATACAATAAAAAATGATAAAGGGGATATCACCACCGATTCCACAGAAATACAAGCTACCATTAGAGATTACTACAAACACCTCTATGCACATAAACCAGTAAATCTAGAAGAAATGGGTAAATTCCTGGTCACTTACACCACTCAAAACTAAACCAAGAAGTTGAATCTCTGAAAAGACCAATAACAAGGTCTAAAGTTGAGGCAATGATTCATAAATAGCCTATCAATCAAAAAAAGTCCAGGACCAGATGGGTTCACAGCTGAACTCTACCACAGGTACAAAGAGGAGCTGGTACCATTCCTTCTGAAATTTTTCCAAACAATACAAAAAGAGGGAATACTTCCTAACTCATTTTATGAGACCAACATCATCCTGATACCAAACCTGGCAGAGACACAACTAAAAAAAGAAAATTCCAGGCCAATATCCATGAAGACAATTGATGTGAAAATCTTAATAAAATACTGGCAAACCAAATGCAATAGCACATCAACAAGCTTAACCCTCATGATCAAGTTGGCTTCATTCCTGGGATGCAAGGTTGGTTTAACACACAAAAATCTATCAACGTAATCCATCACATAAACAGAATCAAAGACAAAAACCACATGATTATCTCAATAAATGCAGAGAAGGCCTTCAACAAAAATTCAACAGCCCTTTATGCTAAAAACTCTCAATAAACTAGGTATCAATGGAACATATCTCAAAATAATAAAAGCTATTTATAACAAACCCACAGCCAATATCATACTGAATGGGCAAAAACTGGAACCATTCCCTTTGAAAACTGGTACAAGACAAGGGTGTCCTCTCCACCACTCCTGTTCAACATTGTATTGGAAGTTCTGGCCAGAGCAATCAGGCAACAAAAAGAAATAAAGGGTATTCAACTAGAAAAAGAGGAAGTCAAATTGTCTCTATTTACAGATGACATGATTGTATATCTAGAAGACCCCATATCATCTCAGCCCAAAATCTCCTTAAGCTGATAAGTTAACTTTGGCAAAGTCTCAGGATACAAAATCAATGTGCAAAAATCACAAGCATTCCTATACACCAGTAACAGACAAACAGAGAGCCAAATCATGAGTGAACTCCCATTCACAATTGCTACAAAGAGAATAAAACACCTAGGAATACAACGTACAAGGGACGTGAAGGACCTCTTCAAGGAGAACTACAAACCACTGCTCAAGAAAATAAGAGAGGACACAAACAGATGGAAAAACATTCCATGCTCATGGTTAGGAAGAATCAATATCGTGAAAATGGCCATACTGCCCAAAGTAACTTACAGATTCAATGCTATCCCCATCAAGCTACCATTAACCCTCACAGAACTGGGAAACAACCACTTTAAACCTCATATGGAACCAAAAAAGAGCCTGCATAGCCAAGATAATCCTAAGGAAAAAAAAAAAAAAAGCTGGAGGCATCATGCTACCAAACTTCAAACTACACTACAAGGCTACAGTAATCAAATCAGCATGGTACTGGTACCAAAACAGAGATACAGACCAACGGAACAGAACAGAGGCCTCCGAAATAACACCACACACCTACAACCATCTGATCTTTGACAAACGTGACAAAAACAAGCAATGGGAAAAGGACTCCCTATTTAATAAATGGTATTGGGAAAACTGGCTAGCCATATGCAGATTGCTGAAACTGGACCCCTTCCCTGCACTTTATATAAAAATTAACTCCAGATGGATTAAAAATTTAAACATAAGACCTAACACCATAAAAACCCTAGAAGAAAACCTAGGCATTACCATTCAGGACTAAAACACCAAAAGCAATGGCAATAAAAGCCAATATAGACAAAAGGGATCTAATTAAATTCCAGACCTTCTGCACAACAAAAGAAAGTGTCATTAGAGTGAACTGGCAATCAAGAGAATGGGAAAAAATTTCTGCAAGCTACCCATCTGACAAAGGGCTAATATCCACAATTTACAAAGAACTTAAACAAATTTACAAGAAAAAAACAACCCCATCAAAAAAATGGGCAAAGGATATGAACAGACACTTCTCAAAAGAAGACATTTATGCAGCCAACAAACATATGAAAAAAAGCTCAACATCACTGGTCATTAGAGAAATGCAAATCAAAACCACAATGACACACCATCTTACACCAGTTAGAATGGTGATCATTAAAAAATCAGGAGACAACAGATGCTGGAGAGGATGTGAAAAAACTGGAACACTTTTACACTATTGGTGGGAGTATAAATTAGTTCAACCATTGTGGAAGACAGCGTGGCAATTCCTCAAGGATCTAGAACTAGAAATACCATTTAATCCAGCACTCCCATTACTGGGTATATATCCAAAGGATTATAAATTATTCTATTATAAAGATACATGCACACGTATGTTCATTGTGGCACTGTTTACAATAGCAAAGACTTGGAACCAACCCAAAAGCCCACTAAGGATAGACTGGATAAAGAAAACGTAGCACATATATACCATGGAATACTATGCAGCCATAAAAATGGGTAAGTTCATGTCCTTTGTAGGGACATGGATGAAGCCAGAAACAATCATTCTCAGCAAACTGACACAAGAACAGAAAACCAAACACCGAATGTTCTCACTCGTAAGTGGGTGTTGAACAATGAGAACACATGGACACATGGAGGGGAACATCATACACCAGGCCCAGTTGGGGAGCGGGGGGGGGCTAGGTGAGGAGGAGAGATAGCAGCGGGTGGAGGAATTGGGGAGGGATAACATTAGGAGAAATACCTAATGTAGATAACGGGGGGATGGATGCAGCAAACCACCATGACAAGTGTATACCTATGTAACAATCCTGCACAAGCTACACATGTACCCCAGAACTTAAAGTATAGTTTTAAAAAAGAAAAAAACAAAACAAAAACAAAAAGCCTTGGATCAACATGGCTAAATCTCAAATATAACACTGACGTTAAGAAAAGTTACAGATAAATATATACAGTGTGAAACCATTTACGTAAGTTGAAAAAATATGTAAAATAGCATATTGCATATTAATTAAAGGTGTCTACAAATGTCATGAAACTGAGGCAGGCAACTGGTGGTAAGCAAAGAGTATGTGATCAGGGAAAAGTTCACTGTGGGCTTGGAGAGCAATGGTAAGACTGAATTCTTAAGCTGTATAGCAAGAATATAAACTTTTGTTTCAGTAACATATAATATGCATATATGAACTGAGGGTGCTACAAAATGTTAGTTCTTCAGTTCATAGTCAAAAAGTTCTAAAAAATCTGACATACGAATAAAAGAATACAAGCCTTAGCTGTAAAATTCTTCATACCTTTGAATATATTCTTTCACAATAACTTAAAAATTTCTTATGATTTTTACATATTGAAAATCATATTACAAAATTAATAAAGTAAAATGAAAAAATAAAAGTAATATCTGGAAAATATGCCAAATATTCAGAATTGTATTCCTAACAGACTTCTATAAATTAACTATGAAAAATATGTGTATATAGTAAGAGATATCAATAAAAATCAAGCAGCTGAATACAGTGGCTCAGGCCTATAATACCAGCACTTAGGGAGGCCGAGGTGAGCAGATCACTTGAGGTCAGGAGTTCGAGACCAGCCTGGGCAACATGGTGAAAACCCGTCTCCACTAAAAATACAAAAATTAGCCAGACATGGTGGTGGATGCCTGTACTCCCAGTTACTCGGGAGGCTGAGGCAGGAAAATCATTTGAACTCGGGAGGCAGAGGTTGCAGTGAGCAGAGATCCATCCCACCACTGCACTCCAGCCTGGGTGACAGAGCAAGACTCCCTATCAAAAAAACAAAAATAAAAAATAAAGCTTTTTTAAAATGTAGCCTTCTGTCTTAAGTATATGCTGTTTATCTAAAGGTGACACTGCTCTACAAAACAACATTAAAGCCAGTAATTACAATATAGTAAAACTAACAATGCCCCCCTCAAATTCCTTAATTACACAGGAAGAAGATTATGTGCATGCAACTTATCCCCAAATATTCTGCTTTTAAATTTGAGAAATGACATCTATAAACTGGCAAAAATACATCTGGGTCATCTATGACTACTCTAAACAGAGTTGCCTCCCCCAGTTACTTTCCACTCTGTCTCATCACTTCTAACACAACAATTGACAACAGAACACTCTGTTTTGAAGCTTACATATTAAGGTAAATGGTTAGAGTAATAGCTGGGGGGGTTTAATTATTTTTAGCAATTAAGTCTCAAATAAAGAAAGGTTAAAGAGATACACAGTGGGCCAGAAATAGTGTCTCTCACCTGTAATCCCTGCACTTTGGGAAGCCAAGGTGGGAAGATCACTTGAGGCCAGGAGTTTGAAAACAGCCTGGGTAACATAGTGAGACCGCAGTGGTCTCTACTAAAAATTAAAAACTACACACTGCACGTAGCGGCATATGCCTGCAGGTCTAGCTACTTGGGAGGCTGAGGCAGAATGATCACTTGAGCCTAGAAGTTTGAAGTCCCTTTGAGCTATGATGGTATCACCGTACTCTAGTCAGAAAAAAGGGAGGTGAAGGGGAGAAGAGAGAGAGGGGGAAAGGAGAAATGCACAGTGAACTCTAAATCAGTGTCTCTCAAACCCTAACGTGCATGCGCATCAACTGGAAATATTATGAAAATGAATATTCTAATGAATATTCTAATTCTGTAGCCCCCAGAGTAGCTTCTAAGATTCTGCATCCTAACAAGTTCCCAGTGATGCCCATGCTGCCATCTACAGATGACATTTTGAATAGCAAGGTTCTAGAGCATTCTCCACAGTCTTTAACTCAAGCATTCAGCACACTTTGTGATTTGCCTTCATATACCTAATGTAATTAAGGAACTGATAAATGTGGCAGCAGTAAGAATGGAAACAAACAAGTATGAAATCACCAGGAAGAACTGACAGGGTTTATTCATAAAACACATAGTGGCAAAGGAGAAGGTAGAGACCAAAACGCAAGTTTTGCACCTGGGATATAAAGCATAAGCGTACTTGTGGAGTCAGAAATTTTGCAGGAGATCCATTGAATGCTTTAAAGGATAGTGATACATCAAGATGAAAATGTCCAGCAGGCAATTTAGAATATAGGATTAAAGTTCAAACTGGATACATACACACACGTCCTCGCACACACACACATGCACCTGCACCTTTTTTTAAGATGACAGCTGCAGTACTAAGAACAAAAAGAGAAAAAAAAAAAAAAAGCATAGTACTAAATCTTAGGGAGAAAATAAAAGGCAATACAAAATTTGAGAATGAGGTCATTTCAAAGAAAAGCTGTTTTCAAAAGCAGGAAAAAAAATCACATCACACACTTCGGTCTGTTGGGGGGGTGGGGGTAAGAGGAAGGATAGCAAGGGGTGGGGAGATTGGGGAGGGATAACATTAGGAGAAATAACTAATGTAGGTGACGGGAGGATGAAGGCAGCAAACCACCATGGCATATGTATAACTATGTAACAATCCTGCGAGATCTGCACATGTACCCCAGAACTTAAAGTAAAATAAAAATAATTTTTAAAAAGATGCTCAATAGTATCAAATGTTCCAAAGAAGTCAAGAGTAATGGGGCTAAGAAAGAACATCTGGATGTGGTTAATTTAGGCTGAAAAGTCATAGGTAATCTCAGAGATTAGGCAGAGCAAAAGGGAGGGAGCTCATCCACTCTGAATTCCATAATCAGATTAAGAGGGAGAAAGATAATTCACCCACTCTGAACTCTACTACCAGTTTACACTCTTGCACCATTTCAGTTTCCAACTCCAAACCTTTAACAGTTTCCTATTTTCCTCTATTTTAGATAATAAGAAATATTTATCTCCTATAAATGTCTATACTCATGACAGTGTATCATATAAAATGTGCCACAATAGGTATGTGCTCTTTTTTCATCTGTAATTAGTGCTGTCTCCTACAGTAGATGGTAAATTTCTCACTGGGAAGGCTCTTATACGACCTTCTGTGTCACCTACAGTAAGGGAATGGGCTGTATAATTTAAAAATCTGCTAGGTCTGATGACTCAGTCAAATACTCAAATTCTTTGATTCCTGGAACAACTGATCTACTATTTTTAAAAATGGAAATAAAGCTAAAAACTACAGCAAAAATTACTATCTTTAATATCAGTTTTCCCATTCTTCCTTTAAGTAGTAAAGGCTTCTGAATTTTAGCTAGAAATGTGGCTGTCCTGATAGGAAGACTACATTTCTCAGCCTCTCCTGTAGAATGTAAACAAGAACAATGTATTTTGCCATTACCACAATGGGCCTTTGTTCCCCTGGCCTCTTCTCCTTTTCCATTTGCTGGGAGACAATAAGGAAAGAACCTGCTACTTTGGATCCATTACAAAAGACCCATGGTGAAGATGACAGAACTACTCTACCCATACTGGACAGTTCATGTCCAGACCCATGTGAAGAAGAAATAAACTTCCATCCTGTTTAAGCCACTTTTATTTTTTTTTGAGACAGTCTCACTCTATCACCCAGGCTGGAGTGAAGTGGGGAAGATCTTGGCTCACTGAAATATCTTTCCTCCTTGGCTCAAGTTATCCTCCCACCTCAGCCTCTCAAGTAGCTGGGACTACAGGCACATACTACCATGCCCAGCTAATTTTTGTGTTTTTTGTAAAGATAGGGTTTCACCATGGTATCCAGGCTGGTCTCAAACTTCTGGGCTCAAGCAATTGACCTGCCTCAGCCTCTCAAACTGCTGGGATTATAGGTATAAGCTACTGCACACGATCAGTGTGAATTACATTTGAATGTTGGTAGCAGCAAACAGAACATACAAGAGATTTCACAATCCCTGATTTTAGAGCCAAAATTCTATGTGGGGTTAAAGAATAATAAAAGATTTTTCATCAAACCTGAGTTTCCTAGATCCAATTTAAATCACCAGTAATGCATTATGTGTCTATTTTGACCAAAGTATTAAACAAAGATGACAAAACACAAATGCTGCCTTCAAAGAACTTGAACTCTAATAATCAGATAATGGTTACAGTATTAAGTACAAATGACAGAGGAACATAGAATAGGTAAAAACGAATGTTGGCCAATGATATTAATGCAGACTTTGTAGAGACAGTGGCATTTGATGTATTATGTGGGTTGAGTGCAGTGGCTCACGCCTGTAATCCCAGCACTTAGGGAGGCTGAGGTAGGCAGATCACTTGAGGCAAGGAATTCAAGACCAGACTAGCCAACATGGCAAAACCCCGTCTCTACTAAAAGTACAAAAATTAGCTGGGCGTGGTGGTACATGCCTGTAGTCCCAGCTACTCAGGAGGTTAAGGCACAAGAATTGCTTGAACCCTGGAAGGCAGAGGTTGCAGTGAGCTGAGATCCTGCCAGTGTGCTGCAGCCTGGGCTACAGAGGGAGATCCTGTCTTTAAAAAAAAAAAACAAAAACAAAAAAAAAAAACAAAAAACAAAAAAACACCTCCTCAAGTTATAGCAGGTAAAGTCTGGACAGAGTATAAGAACAAGGTACATTCTTGGTAAAATGAACAGTACCCTCCCACTCCCATCTTGAAGAGTTTCAGCTATACTGTAATACACAGCCAAAAAATATAACACTGCAGTACCTGATGACTGTTAAGCTTTTTATTTAAATGCTAATTTAAATTTTGACATAAATATATATATATATATACACACACATATATACACATATATGCATACATACACACATACCCCTGAAATTTGTATAGTGCTACATGACTACTAACTTTCAGATAACTTTCAGATAAAAACGACAGTTTTAAGGTATGGAAATCCTGCAGAAAGTGGATAAATGAGGTTGACTGAATGATAAATCATTATTAAGTATAAATAATGTAAAAGACATTACATGTCTTAAAAATGAACAGAAATTTTATTGAGATCTCAATACACTTGCCTTGTAGCTTTCACATGATTTGAGAAATAAGATGAAACCATATGCTCTTCTGAGAAGAAATTTCTCTTCAGTTTCTGATTATCATGATGAATTAGCAAACAGAAAAGCTTTCTTACATATTTTTTATAAAGAAAATACAATGAGGAACAAAGAATTTAATGCTAACAGTAATTTCCTTTTAGGACTTATTCTATAAAGCCTTCTCCAATGCCCCAACAGCACTTTAAAAATAACATTTATCACAATGATTTAGGTTAATTGTTTTATCTGTCTTCTCTCAGAAACAGTGATCTCTTTGAGAACAGGGACTTCGTGTTATTGATCTCTGTATGTTCTGTACCCAGCACAATGTCTGTTATAAAAATTTAAGCAGTCTCTAGCTTACAAAGGATAGCTAAGACCTTGAGCCATCTGGGTTACTGCTGCCAAAACTGCTAAGGGAGTATTTTTAGAGGAAGCTACCAACTTACTGAATACGTAAGACAGTATTCATCATATTTCCAAATACACTGTCTAATCCTAACAAATATGCGAGGAAGGTAATACTGCCACCGCATTTTAAAGACTGAGAAACTTAGGCTCAAAACATAAAAAATGGAAACAGCCAGCTGAGACCATGACAGGGGCAAATCTCTAAATGCAACTGTGAATACTGTGTCTCCTACTATGGTAATTCCATCATTCCAAACGAAATTCCCTTATACTGCCTGACTAATTTTACTCTACTTTGTCAGCTTTTCAAAATGCCAAGTCACTTACTGTTGAGGCTAATGACATAGGTTTAAAGATGCAATTTCTTCATCTCTCCAGAAGTATCTATCCTCCTCAAATTATTATAAGTTTGCTTTATTTCTTTCCTCATAATACCCAAGATTAAAAGCAGTAAGAATTGGATTTGGTTTGGTTTGATTTGCTAGAGAGAGAAACTGCAAAAGATAAGAGAATTTTGCCCAAGGAGCAACAGAAGAGAAGGGCAAAATCAACTGAGACGTAAAGGTTAATTCTTAAGGCAGCATCATAGTAGCGGACGCCCAGGGAAAGAGACACACACCAAAGTAGTAAAAGGATCTCAAAGAGAAACTAGGTATGTCAAAATATTGTCCAGGGTCAAGCAGGAAACAAGGAACAAACATCTTCTCTTTCCATAGCACAAGTCCCTTTGTTCTTTACCTGAGAGCACTGACTACACCTTCACTGCCTATGGTCAGCTATATTATGGGTTGGGTATGTTTGTGGACTACCAGGAAAACCAGGAAACCATAAAAAAAAAAAGTTTTCCGCTTATAAACAACTGAACTGCAAACCTGCAAAAGAACCTGGAGCAGGGGATGGGGAAGATTGGGAATAAATGCAAATAGGCAGGAGGGATCTTTTTCAAGTGAAAAAATGATGGCAGCATTCTAAAATTCTACAGTGGTGAGAGTTGTGAAACTCTGTTAATATACTAAAAATCACTGAATTATATACACTTAGGAGAATTTTACAGTATATAAATTATATATTGATAAAGTTGTTTTTAAAAAGCTGTATGTATTTATTTAAGCATAGAAAGATCATACATTTCTTCCTTTTATTGCTTTTTCCTTATTTTACCAAAAAAGAAAAAATGGCAGCCAGTACTGTAACTAGCAGGTTGAATAATTTAGGATACGGAGTCTAAGCAAATACACAGAAATGCCAGCTAAGAAGCCCCTTGACTCAGATGCTACCATATTTAAAAGAATTCACATTTCAACCCAAAAGTTTAAATAGAAGTTTCATAAATAGTATTTGGACAAAAGTTACTTTAAATTTCCAAAAGGTTTCTCCTAGCAAATACACTCAATAGAATGTTTAGGAGTTTTTAAATATTAAATATATTTCATTATGTAATATTTTATTAAGGAAACAAATTGTTCTTTAAAACATTCCTTTTTAAGTAATCTTAAAGCTACTAAGATATTTCGCTATGACCTAGTCACCAGTGGTTACCTATGTCACATTCACATTTTCCTGTAAAGAAGCATCAGCAATGCTAAAAGATGACATATAAGGATAACATTTTATAACTAGAGTTCCTGCCCAATCTTTATAAACCTCAAAAGAGTTACCACATTGCTAATCAGAAGAAAGTTTCCACATACTATTTAATCAATCATTTACTAACAGGAAGCATTAATAGAAGGCAAGTGATTGTGATCACTCAAAAATAAGTTCACAGAACACTTCCTATGTTGGCAGGGCCTGGTAGCTTGGGCCTGTAATTCCAGCAGTTTGAAAACCCAAGGCAGGCAGATCACCTGACGTCAGGAGTTTGAGACCAGCCTGGCCAGTATGGTGAAACCCCGTCTCTACTAAAATTACAAAAATTAGCTGGGCGTGGTGGTGGGCACCTGTGGTCCCAGCTACTCGGGAGGCTGAGGCAAGAAAACTGCCTGAACCCAGGAGGCAAAATTTTCAGTGAGCCTATATCTCACCATTGCACTCCAGCCCGGGCGACAGGAGCAAAATTCCGTCACTAAATAAATAAATAAATAAATAATTCCTATCTTAAAAAAAAAAAATAGCCCAGCAAGTACAAACATCCCCCATAAAAATGGATGTCATTAATTTCTTCTAAAATTTGTCTGAAACAAGACTGACATTAAATAAGAAAACATTTTCATTTTATTAAAAAACAAAAGAATTGATATTTAACTCATTGCAATCATCTTTTTTCAATATATTTGGTAAGAAAACTGTGTAGAACCAAATCAATAACATAATAGAAAATAAAACCTCTGAAAGAAAAGTTCTATAACAAATCATTTTAAAGCTTCCCTACTCAGAAAGACAGTACTTAAGTTGTAGTATTTAAATAATTCCCTCAGAATTGCTATTTTTTTAGCTTAAAAAAAAAAAAACTGTCACAATCAGACTCAACAGCAGCACATGCATCACCTCACAAAGATTTACTGAAAGTCTACTAAGTCAACACACTATTAAAGGCTCTGGGGATATAGTAAACTAAACAGATAAACTCCAGCCATCATTGAACTTACACTCCTATGGAAGACAGTATACAAGCAAACCTTTGAAAGTAATAATGTATCAATACGGTGAATTTTGTGGAGAAAATGGATAGGGAGTACAGGTCAGGAAGCAGGAGGGAAAGGTAGTTATTACTTGGTCAAGGAAAATTCTATTTGATCAGTGATTTGAAGGAGTTAGAGGAACAGACCATGCAGCTATCCGGGGAAAGAGTAATTAAGGTAAATGGAACAATAGGCACAAAGGCCTCAAGGAATGATATAGCTTCTTCATGTTTAAGGTGTACATCGAGGTATTCCTTAAGAAATGCTAAATGCATGTTTAAGAAATACCAAGGAAAGCCTAGTGTGATGGCATGAGCCTATGGTCTCAGCTACCCAGGAGGCTGATGGAGAAGGGATGCTTGAGTGCAGGAATTCAAGGCTGCAGTGCTGGAACCACTGCATTCCAGCCTGGGCAACATAACAAGATCCAATCTCTAAAAAATAAAAAGAAATACCAAGGAGGGTCCAAGCAAACAAACAAAAGAGTCTACAAAGGGCCACTTTTATACCCCTATAAGATATAATAAAAGTTGACTCAGAAATGTTTTTAAGTGGTTTCTGCCCAAACGACCTATTCCCTAAGAATAAAATAGCACGATCAGTACATACATATGGTTCTATTATTTTAATTCAGTGCTCAGCACATGCTTAGTAAGTACAAAAGACAGACAAGAAAGAAAGGGTTACAGCGAAGTGAGGAAAACAATGCTAGGATTCCTCCCAAAGGATGTTCTGGGCATGCACTACTATTCTGTCAGGAACTAGAAAGGGTCAAACGGCAAAAACAAAAATAATTTACTCTCTACTACTCCCTATTCTCCCTAAAATTCAAAGTCAAATTGTAGGATATAAGGAAGGCAAATGTATTAACAGAGGCTCGTGGCCATTAATTATCTCAGACGGCAACTTCTTTACCAATGCTCTAATTTCAATCTAAGGGTATGCTTTACGCATGTGGCACTGTCCTTCATTAATACTTGTAGAGCTTGACAAATTTGTTGTCCCTGATATTACTGGGACAATTGATAAAATGTGAATAAGTTCTATACACGACAGTATCATAGCAATGATAATTTCCTGATTTCAACAAATGAACTGGGATTATGTAAAATCTTTGTAATTATCAGATGATATGGTTTGGTTGGGTCCTCAATCAAATCTCAACTTGAATTGTTTCTCCCAGAATTCCCATATATTGTGGGTAGGACCCAGGGCAAGGTAACTGAATCATGGAGGCCAGTCTTTCCCATGTTATTTTCATTACAGTCATTAAGTCTCATAAGATCTGATGGGTTTATCAAGGGTTTTTACTTTTGCTTCTTCCTCATTTTTCTCTTGCTGCTACCATGTAAGAAGTGCCTTATGCCTCCCCGCCATGATTCTGAGGCCTCCCCAACCATGTGGAACTGTAAGTCCAATTAAACCTCTTTTTCTTCCTAGTCTCGTGTATGTCTTTATCAGCAGCATGAAACCAGACTAATACAGTAAACTGGTACCAACAGAGTGGGGTGTTGCTGAAAAGCTACCTGAAAATGTGGAAGCAACTTGGGAACTGGGGAATAGGCAGAGGCTGGAACAGTTTGGAAGGCTCAGAAGAAGACAGGAAATGTGGGAAAGTTTGGAACCTCCTAGAGACTTGCTGAATGGCTTTGCCCAAAATGCTGATAGCGATACAGACAATAGGTTCAGGCTGTGGTGGTCTCAGATATAGATGAGGAACTTGTTGGGAACTGGAGTAAAGGTGACTCTTGTTAGGTTTTAGCAAACAGACTGGTGGCATTTTGCCCCTGCCCCAGAGGTCAGTCTGTGGAACTCTGAACTTGAGAAAGATGACTGAGGGTATCTGGTGAAAGAAATTTTTAGGCAGCAAAGCATTCAAGAGGTGACTTGGGTTCTATTAAAGGCACTCAGTTTTATAAGGGAAGCAAAGCATAGAGTTTGGAAAAAATTTGCAGGCTATGTGATAGAAAAGAAAAACCCATTTTCTGGGGAGACATTCAAGCTGGCTGCAGAAATTTGCATAAGTGGCAAGGAGCCTAATTTCCAAAGTATCAAGAAGCTACAAATAATTTTCATAAGTCCTTTTCTCTGTAACCCCACACTTTTCTTGCTAATTTCACCTACTACTGTTAAGAGTCCATAAGATAGCAAGATATTAATCCCTAAGACTATGGGGAAAATGTGTCCAGGCCATGCCAGAGACCTTCACGGCAGCCCCTCCCATCACAGGCCCAAAGGCCCAGGAGGAAAAAGTGGTTTTGTGGGCCTGGCCCATGGTCCCCATGCTGTGTGCAGCCTACGGACTTGGTGCCCTGTGTCCCAGCCACTCTGCTCCAGCCATGGCTGGAAGGGGCCAATGTATAGCTCAGGCTGTGGCTTCAAAAGGTGGAAGCCCCAAACCTTGGCAGCTTCCATGTGGTGTTGAGCCTGTGGGGGAAAAAATGTCAAGAACTGAGGTTTGGGAACCTCCGCCTAGATTTTAGAGGATGTATGGAAATGACTGGATGCCCAGGCAAAAGTTTGCTGCAGGGGTGGGGTCCTCATGGAGAACCTCTGCTACGGCAGTGTGGAAGGGAAATATGGAGTCAGAGCCCCCACACAGAATCCCTACTGAGGCACCACCTACTGGAGGTGTGAGAAGAGGGCCACCATCCTCCAGATCCCAGGACAGCAGATCCACTGACAGTTTGCACAGTGCACCCGGAAAAGTTGCAGACGCTAAACGCCCCACCTGTGAAAGCAGCCAGGAGGGAGGCTGTACCCTTCAAAACCACAGGGGCAGAGCTGCCCAAGACCATGGGAACCTACTATCTCTTACATCAGCATGACCTGGATATAAGACCTGCAGTCCAAGGATATCATTTTGGAGCCTTAAAACTTGACTGCCCTGCTGGATTTTGGACTTGCATGGGCCCTGTAACCCCTTTGTTTTGGCCAATTTATTCCATTTGGAATGGCTGTATTTACCCAATACCTGTACCCTCATTGTATCTGGGAAGTAACTAGCTTACTTTTATTTTACATGCTCACAGGCAGAAGGGACTTGCCTTGTCTCAGATGAGACTTTAGACTGTGGACTTCTGGGTTAATGCTGATACGAGTAAAGACTCTGGGGGACTGTTGGGAAGGCAAGATTGGTTTTGAAATGTGAGGACAGAAGATTTGGAGGGGCAAGGGGCAGAATGATGTGGTTTGGCTATGTCCCAATCCAAATCTCAACTTGAATTGTATCTGCCACAATTCCTAAGCGTTGTGAGAGGGACCTAGGGCAAGGTAATAGAATCATGAGGGCCAGTCTTTGCTATGCTATTCTCATTACAGTTAATAAGTCTCATGAGATCTGATGGATTTATCAGGAGTTTCTACTTTTGCTTCTTTCTCATTTTCTCTTGCTGCCACCATGTAAGAAGCGCCTCCTTCTGCCTCCCATCATGATTCCGAGACCTCCCTCGCCATGTGGAACTGTAAGGCCAATGAAATCTCTTTTTCTTCCCAGTCTCAGCTATGTCTTTACCAGCAGTATGAAAACCAACTAATGCAGGAAACAAACACTGAAATATTTAAGGGTATAGAATCATTTTGGGTATAAGTTCAGGAGGAAAATGTGTGTGTTTATACATATATATAAAGGAGAAAGAGAATAAATGTGGTAAAATGTTAACATTTGAATCCCGATGTGAGATTCAAGGGTGGAAGAAAGTACTATATTAATACAGTTTCCTTCATTTCATCCTTGCTCCATTTGTAAAAAGGAATAACAAATGAGAAGAGAATACTTGTATATAACCATTCAATAAGACAATTATAATAAAAATAATTTTTTAAAAAATTATCCCTGTATCCACACTATGAAGATGAGTTTTCTTCATTTGAAAATATAAATACCTGAGAAGATCCAAGATGGCCGATTAGACACAACTCCAGCACACAACACCCAGCGAGAGAGACGCAGAAATCCAGAGATTTTCTAGCTCCAACTGAGGTACCAGGTGCATTTCAGCAGGTCTGGTCCAATAGTGAGCAAAGCCCACTCAGGGCAGACCGAGGCGGGGAGGGGTGCTGCTTCACCCAGAAAGTGCATCAGACTGACAAGTAAGAGGCTCCCTCTCTGGCACTCTGGTCCAGATACAGTGCTTGACCCAAACCCTCAGCAATACACAGAACAGGGTCTCTCCGCCAGTCAAGCGCCGGGAATTAGAAGCCCAGAGTTGAATAAGAGCCTGAGGGTCCATACCCTCCCGAACAAACTCCAAAAGGCTGAAGCTCTGACTCTAGTGGGTTGCACAGCCAGTGCCACAGTCTGAGATGAACCCTGAATAATCCAGCCCAGAGGAGGAAGGGCACAACCCACCACTAGAGGGATGGGACTAGGCTACATGTTTTAGCAAAAAACACAGGAAGCCTACGTAGCAATGGGACTGCATTCTTGACAATCCAGCAGCACCTACAGGTCAGTGGAAGAGGCGGGCCTAATCTCCCAGTATAAACAAAAAAGACAAAGGAAGCTTCCCTAGTAACCTGAAGGAGTCCCTAGAAACGCAGTAGTGCCTGCAAAGGCAGACAAGCGACCTCATCAAGCAGCTCCCTGACACCACAGCCAGGTAATTCCACAAAGATGGGAAAAATGCAGCACAAAAAAAGATGAAACCATCAAAGACCAGAACACCTCTTCTCCTTCAAGGGATCACAACTCCTAAACAACAAAGGATCACAACTCTACTGAGGACTGCGACGAATTGACAGAAACAGGCTTCAGAAGGTGGATAATAACAAACTTTTCTGAGCTAAAGCAACACGTTCTACTCAATGCAAAGAAACCAAAAACCTTGAAAAAAGGTTAGATGAAATGCTAACTAGAATAACCAGCTTAGAGAAGAACATAAACAACTTGATGGAGTTGAAAAACACAGCACGAGAACTACGTGAAGCAAACACAAGTTTTAATAGCCAAATCGATCAATCAGAAGAAAGGATATCAGAGACTGAACATCAACTCAATGAAATAAAAAGAGAAGGAAAGACAAGAGAAAAAAGAGTGAAATGAACAAAGCCTCCAAGAAATATGGGATTATGTGAAAGGACCTAATCTACGCTTGATTGGTGTACCCGAATATGATGGGGAGAATGAATCCAAGCTGGAAAACACACTCCAGGATATTATCCAGGAGAACTTCCCAAGCCTAGCAAGGCAGTCCAAATTTCAAATTCAAGAAATACAGAGAACTCCACAAAGATATTCCTCAAGAAGA